>RJVU01069130.1:2666190-2681118 GCA_003731715.1 Anabarilius grahami
TACTTTGGAACCCCATAATTATAATTTTATTTCCATCCATTTGTTTCCACTTTTCCTCCTTGTTTGTGGCATGTGTGATGTCCCTCTGCAGCAGACGTGTGCCGTGTGCCTGGAGGACTTTAAGGTGAAAGATGAGCTGGGAGTGTTGCCGTGCCAACATGCCTTTC
The DNA here is from genome assembly GCA_003731715.1 of Anabarilius grahami. Classification (NCBI taxonomy): domain Eukaryota; kingdom Metazoa; phylum Chordata; class Actinopteri; order Cypriniformes; family Xenocyprididae; genus Anabarilius; species Anabarilius grahami. Next base: position 2,666,358 of record RJVU01069130.1, read on the forward strand.
ACAGGAGGTGAGTAATAAGCTGGCGTGAAACAGCTGGTGTTCATAAAGCAGCAGAATCCTGCTATTGTTAGCAGCACTGTGAATGATGGGAGATGGGCTGATATTTAGGTACCTTATGTTTAACTATACTGGTCTGTTTCTTTTTAACATTCTCTGATTCCCTTTGTATTCAGGGCCTTTTGTCTGTTGATGTGTATTTAGATATTGCCAGATCAGGTGCAGATAATTATAAATCAGATAAATTCTGAAAATTAGATCACAAGGGATACGAGCAAAACAGTTGGAATAGAAACAGCGCAATGCAAGATACAGTAACTTTGATATTACCATTTTGATATAATTTTAAAAATTGTCCAATCTACAGAATAATTGTCAAATTTTTCTGTGCTAATGCTCATACTTAAAAAAAAACGTTTAGTAATTTAATGAAATATTTGTGATTTTTATGCTCCCTGCCAATTTAAAGTTTCCCAAAAATGTGGCCAATGATGGAGAAAGATGCATTAAAATCTAAAATGTCTAAAATGTAAGTCACCTAATACTAACTTCTAATATTATTGAACTGTTGTTGTATAAAATCACATTTCCAAACATGCTGATATTCGGGAAAACAGCACTCTTGCTCATGTAGCATTGCTTATAAATATTAAAAACAAGAACTACGCAGAGACATTTTTTGCCCCATATATCTTGAATTTTGGGGGTATTTTTTTTATTAATTTTGGTGGCATTTTTGCTCCAAGACCCCCTTAATTTCTGACCCTGGGGTGTGTACAGCATTATGGTGGGGGGCTCTTTTTTAAGCATGAACCGAGGACCCTTCTGTTGCTAGGCCTGTTTCAAGAAAAACGCTACTGACCGGGAGCAACCCACAAGCCTTGCCATTTCAGAGATACTCTGACCCAGTCTCATTGTCAGAACAATTTGGTCAAAGTTACTCAGATCTTTATTCCTGTCCATTTCTCCTGCATTGTTTGCTTACTATCTAATCTACCTAGTCCTTAATATGTGGCCTTGTTAGGACATGATCAAAGATATTCGTTTCTCCTGTGACTGGACATGATGTTTTGGTCATCAGTGTATAGTACTTACTATGCAGTATGCATTTTCTGACCAGAGATTGATTACAGCAGTCAGAAGAGAGAAATATGCCAAATTTGCCATCACTCCACATCAGTGGTAATTGTTTTTGTTTGTTTTTTTGTAATTTTTCTGCCAAGGTAATATCCCAGCTAACCAATTTTTGTTCTACATATGTTTTCCTAACATTCAGTTTTGGTTATGGTAAAGTTAAAATGTTTTTAAGGTTAGTATGATGTTCCTGAAACATTCTTTCAACTTAAAGGATTAGTTCACTTTCAAATAAAATTTTCCTGATAATTCACTCACCCCCATGTCATCCAAGATGTTCATGTCTTTCTTTCTTCAGTCAAAAAGAAATGAAGGTTTTTGATGAAAACATTCCTGGATTATTCTCCTTATAGTGGACTTCAATGGCCTCCAGACGGTTGAAGGTCAAAATTACAGTTTCAGTGCAGCTTCAAAGGGCTTTAAACGATACCAGACGAGGAATAAGAGTCTTATCTATCGGAACGAATGCGGCACCAGTTTAGTTTTTTTTCGTAAGTTGAATAGGGAAGGCGTAGGACATACGGCGTAAGCTTTTTGAAGAATGCGGAAAGCGGAAGCACATGCAAGGTGATAATTTGTGTTTATAAAGCAGAGAAACTGTCATTTTGACCTTCAACCGTTTGGAGGCCATTGAAGTCCACTATAAGGAGAATAATCCTGGAATGTATTAATCAAAAACCTCAATTTCTTTTAGACTGAAGAAAGAAAGACATGAACATCTTGGATGACATGGGGGTGAGTAAATTATCAGGAAAATTATTGAGATTAACAGAGGTTTAGATGTTGATGTTTTTTTAAAATAAGTTTGAAGTCACCATTATGGTGATCAGTGTTTGCTTTAGTTGGGCTCTTGGCCCTTGACTTTTGTTAACTTATTTCTCTTTCAGCAATTGCAAGTAATAAGAAAAACTAGAGAAAAACTAACAAAACAATCAAGGGTCAAGTGCCCAACTACATGGAATATTGATCACCATAATGGCGACTTGTTCCAAATGTTTGTTTCTTTTTCTTTCAGTGTGTCATCACTAAGAGTCAATCATCACTTAATTATCGAATAAACTCCAACACCGTTATATTTTAACACTGCACTGTGAAAACTGAGCAGTGTCCATTAAACACAGGGGATTTTGCTGTGTAGCATCTAACATTAAGCCATTTTTAAGCCAGAAAGTTAGTGATCATTAATATTTAAAGGACATTCAAAGAATAATTTTCAAAGAATGATTTCTGCCAACATTATGAGAACATTCATCAAATACTAATGACAATATGTGGTAATTTTATGAACATTGTTTTGAAAGTGTTTAATTTTAACACTTGCATAACCTTTATATAAATTTAAGAGAAAAGTTAGGAACAATAACTATGGGACAGGCTACAAAACTTCCCCACATTCCAAGGATATTCTTTTAAAATAGCACACGGAACCTTATTCATTTGAAGTTAGTTGTCATTCTAAATGTTAAAAAGATGTTCTAAGAACATTTTCTCACAACATTATGAGAACATTTAAAAAATGTGTAAATAACGTTTTTGTTCTAACCTTTGAGAACATTACTGAAGACCAGACAGTGCTTCCCAGAGGTTTGAAATATACTTGCGGTGGTTGCCGGGTAAAAAAATCCTCCAATTACCCACAAAAATGGTCTACTACATGTGACAAACAAATAATGTGTGATTTTTAACAGTATTTTTATTTATTGAAATTTATTGTAAGTACATAGCATACTAATACATTTAATTACATACTAATATTTTGCATTATTATGCATTGTAAATTATGCAAAATTACAGCATTTAAATGGTTCTCCTTTTCCAATGTTCTCCTTGCTGTCATATAGTGTCTCTCTCTGTGAATGGGACACAGATTTTACTAGTAAAATTTATATAATGAATAATATATGTGTCAAATAATGTTCTTAGTCTTTTCTTCCTGTGGGGAAACTACAATAATTTACAATGAATTAAATGGAAATCAAATTAAATAAAATTTATTGTGTAACCAAAATACCAATAATGCGCAGAAGAAAAAAAAAACTTAGCGTGAGACTTTTAATTATGAACAAGCCCGAAATACACTGGGACTCTTATTTTGAAATCCTTCAGATTCTTACAATTGTCTAAAACATTTTATATAAAGGCCATAAAGTGGATAGTTCTCTTTGTGAACTATCCACTGCATCTCTGCAGCGCACATGGGAATGTCAGCATTAGTAAACAGTTCTGACGCACACATAACGAACAGGTACGAAACGTGTATCGCGAGGGGAGATTTTCCACTAGTTAATCGATCGCGGATGGTTTCATTAGCTTGGGCGGATACAAAAGTATAAGAGGATAAAAATAATAAAAGCATAAATGTGTCTCCAAATATACTTGGGCGCCGTTAATATACCTGGGCGGCCCGCCCAAGTAAAGTCTATGTGTGGGAAGCACTGCCAGATAACGTTGAACAAACACTCGTTAACGTTACTGGAAGAACGTTTGTTCATAACTTTTGAGAGAACTTTGCCAGAATGTTAGCCAAAGTTATGAGATTGTTCCCTGTTAGCTGGGCTAACACAAAATATAGTGTTATAAATGTACAATAAGTGTTTAAAAAATTTAAATATAAAAAACTAGGGCTGCACGATTAATCGCATGCGATTGTCACGCGCATTTCGTCAGTAAAGCCGGTTCCCTGATTACCGCTAAATCGCCATCACCTGCTTTCAAATGGAGCTCCATTTAATAGACAGAGCCGTAGATCACTGACAAGCCACGCAATATCGCGTTCATATCACAGATGAATCGCCTTCGATAATGAACGCGATATTGTGTGGCTTGTCAGTGAACTACGGTTCTGTCTATTAAATGGAGCTCCATTTGAAAGCAGGTGATGGTGATTTCACGGTAATCAGGGAACCGGCTTTACTGACGAAATGCGCGTGACAATCGCATGCGATTAATCGTGCAGCCCTATAAAAAACTAAAAAAAGGGTCCATAGGAAGTACATCAATACAGGAATGAGATCACAACACGTGTGTTGGTGGACTAAATCTACAACGTGTGTGTTTGCAGGTGTGTGGTGAAGTGGCTGGAGGTGCGCTGCGTCTGCCCCATGTGTAATAAACCCCTGGCGGGATCGTCGGAGCAGCACCAGAGCATAGGCACCCTGCTGGACGAGCTGGTGTAGCGCTCAGAAGCAAGACTGACAGCAGACTCTCTCTGGAGTTTTTTACAGACATAAACAGCCCGATAACTCTCTGATCTGACTGTGACTCTCACCTTATTCTGAGACTGAACCTCACAGATCAGCTCAAAGGGCACATTTTCTCAGTAAAACACAAGGGAAACCATAGATGCTCGATTGAGGAAACTTTCAGGATAAGGCTTTGTATCTTTTGTGAAAAAGGCCTTTACTTTAACATTGAAGGCTAACCAAGCTGTTCAGTCAATGTCAGTTTGTATGCCAATCTAGAAGGCTAATTCTCAGAGGAATTTACTGTATAAGGGGTTTTTAGATAAACGGTTTTTGATTTATGAGTAAAATAAGGTCTGTGGTTAAGATTGTATATGAGGAATTTGAATTAGGAAACACTTGAGTGCTTTATAAACTCAAGTTGCTACATAAGAACTACAACTACCACTAAGATGTGAGTTTATATGCAAACAACCATTGTAGTCTTTAAGTAGAAACTTTTTTAAAGCACACAATAGTTTTACAATTCTCATTTGAGGTATCAATATGTGTAATTTGTGTTATAGAACAAACCGTGCCAAAATAAAATCTAAACACAGACCTTGTTTTACTCCGAAACCACTAAAAACCCATCTGAAACTCAAACCTCTCAAACCTGCTAATTGTCTTCTGGGTTTTAGGACTGCAAAAAAATTGAACATCTTTACTGTAAATGCTCATAAGACCGGCTAAGATGGAGGAAACCGCATTTACAGCATTCCAGCAACAACAGCACAGTGCACTGGGCCCAAAGAACTTTATCACTGAGTGTGTGAGTGTGTGAGTGGATTTTACATTCATCAGTAGTAGTGACAGATGTCTCGTTCATTCTAGATTATATGTGCACAAATCATCGACTGTCTTAAGAGATTTTAAGCAAACACTACCACAGAAATGGGCTGCCAGTGAAAACACAAGTGACTTTCTTTTTGTATTTCAAGTTTTTTGTGTTTGTTCGCTGTAATCTGGTTGCCATTGTTATATGCAGTGTTTTAGTCAATGTTTTCACACCAAAAAAAAAGAAAAAAAAAGAACATTTGACAGCATTTATCTGCGAGTATGTTTCTTTTTTTCTGTGTGTTTGCTCTTAACCTGTTAACTGTCACATGTGGAGAAAAATCTGAATTTAAATGGTTGTAATTCACGAATGCTTTGGAATACAGACCTGTTGCAGAAGTGAAAAGAAGTTAAAGGATTAGTTCACTTTTAAATAAACTTTTCCTGATAATTTACTCACCTCCATGTCATCCAAGATGTTCATGTCTTTCTTTCTTCAGTCGAAAAGAAATGAAGGTTTTTGAGGAAAACATTCCAGGATTTTTCTTCTTATAGTAGACTTCAATGGGCACCAAACAGTTGAAGGTCAAAATTACAGTTTCGTTGCAGCTTCAAAGTGTTCAACACGATTCCAGATGAGAAATAAAGGTCTTATCTAGTGAAACCATCGCTCATTTTCTGAAAAAAAATTAAAATTATATAAGTTTTAACCAGAAATGCTCATCTTGAACTAGCTCTCTTCTTCTTCTCTATTTGAATTCCGGCAGTGTAGACACTGCTAAGTGTAATACTGCCCTCCACAGGTCAAAGTTTGAACAAATTGTTATATACTATTGAACTATCATATTGCATATAAAAATGTGTTCAAACTTTGACCTGTGGAGGGCAGTAATACACTTAGCAGTGTCTACACTGCTGGAATTCTAATAGAGGAGAAGAAGAGAGCTAGTTCAAGATGAGCATTTATGGTTAAAACTTATATAATTTTCAATTTTTTTCACTAGATAAGACCCTTATTTCTCATCTGGGATCGTTTTGAACAATTTGAAGCTGCAGTGAAACTAATTATGACCTTCAACTGTTTGGTGCCCATTGAAGTCTACTATATGGAGAAAAATCCTGGAATGTTTTCATCAAAAACTTTAATTTCTTTTCAAGTGAAGAAAGAAAGACATGGACATCTTGGATGACATGGAGGTGAGTAAATTATCAGGAAAAGTTTATTTAAAAGTGGACTAATCCTTTAAGTTTATGTACTGAACTAAACATTTTTTCTTTTATACAAAATATATATTTTACAAAATAATTTGTACTCTAACATTACTAGAAAATCAAATTTGAGGTTGCTATAACAAAAAAATGAGGTTCCTGTGAGATTTTCTTTAGGCGCTATACCAAAAAATAGCCATCGGGTGACACGCGTCGATCCGCCATCTTGGAACGTTTAACATGACGCTGTTTACCTTAGAATAACACAAGACGTGTCACTCGTATTGCTTTGAATGGGAGAAAGTGTAACGCTCAATATAGCGGAATAAGTCCCGCCTTCTAAAGAGCCAATCGCTGACTGGTAAAGTCATCGCGTCACTGCAGCGGCCGTTAGAAGCTCCGGTTTCTATAGAAACAGTCAGACTCGCGCCTCCGAAATGAGGCACAAGAAATGTGCATTTAGGTCTGCGCATGCGTATTAGCTTGATCCAGCCTGAAAAATACAGGTTTTTTGTCATGATTCCAGCGTTTGGGGGGGAAAATTAGACAGTTGTTGTCAGATTTCATTGAGGATTTCAAATAATAAATTTAATCTAAAGATTGGCAAACAGCTTTGGAGAATTTGATGTTTCCCCATTCAAAGAGATAGGAGCTGCACTTGAATGCCGAGAAGCATTTCAAAGATGGCCGCTGAGTGAAATGACTTGTCTTAAAGGGATAGTTCACCCAAAAATGAAAATTTGATGTTTATCTGCTTACCCCCAGGGCATTCAAGATGTAGGTGACTTTGTTTCTTCAGTAGAACACAAATGATGATTTTTAACTCCAACCGTTGCAGTCTGTCAGTCAAATAATAAGAGTGAATGGTCACACAATCTATAAGAGTCAATAAACATGCACAGACAAATCCAAATTAAACCCTGCGGCTCGTGACGACACATTGATGTCCTAAGACACGAAACGATCGGTTTGTGCGAGAAACTGAACAGTATTTATATCATTTTTTACCTCTAAAACACCACTATGTCCAACTGCGTTCAGCATTCGCTAGGTGATGTCTGATTGCGTTCTGACAACGGAAGTGATGTCTCGCGCATATACTTCAATGAGTGCTAGACATCACTTCAGGGTTTAATTTGGATTTGTCTGTGCATATTTTTTAACTCTTATAGATTGTGTGACCATTCACAAGCATTATACCGCTGACAGACGGCAACGGTTGGAGTTAAAAATCATCATTTGTGTTCTACTGAAGAAACAAAGTCACCTACATCTTGGATACCCTGGGGGTAAGCAGATAAACATCAAATTTTCATTTTTGGGTGAACTATCCCTTTAAAGGGACTTTGTGTTTACTCACACTAACAAATCAGTGAATTTTCATCGAAAATGTAACAGCATTGTGCAGCCTATGGCTGTAAAAACCTCTGCGCTATAAATTCCAGACGAAATGGGATAGAGGTGAGAATGTGCTGGTTGTCTTTTTATGTAAAACTCAATGAAATATCCATGTGCAGAATTATCACATTGATGATATACTAAGTGTTGTGAAAATCATCTGCTAATGTCTATTGAATAACTATTTCAGATGCACATGACCGTTCCAATATGGCGGACGGTTTATTTAGCAGCCCACAGACAAACACTTATGAGGCATATAGTTAATGTTTCTGTCAAAATTTTACTTATGGGAGATTGGGAATGGTTATAACATGAGGAGAGCTGTAACATCATCAATTTCACCAATCAGGGATAAGCTAGGAGTCCTATGATCATTTCAGTGTTTTTACCCCATTCTGATCCCATATAAATGGTTGTGAAGGTTGGAAATATACAGATTTTAAAGATAAAAAAAGAATATAAGGTAAGAATATAACTTTTGACCAAAACTATATTTTGCTTAATACTTAAACTTTTGCAGATAAATTCATTAAAACTTACATTAGATTAAATTGTAGTTTCATTAAATGATGCATTTTTAACCTGCTAATTTCAAAGTCATTATGCTAATACAGCTTGCTTAACCCTTGTGCAACCTTATGGACATTTTTGTCCATTTCAGTTTTGTTTTTTGTTATAAGTGTGCCTTTGTTAATGCCAACTACATGAATTTTGGCTCAGGTGTTTATTTTTATTGGAATTTTACTATATTTCATTTCCTTCAAAAAATCAATTTTACCCTCCGTACAAAAAATACTCACGCTCAGGACCTTAAGGACAAAAATGTCCACATTGAAACCCATTAAAACTGCAATTTTTTGACCCAGGGCCATTTGACTATAAAATGATACAATATTTGCAAATAGGCATTCATTCTATCGGCAAGGCTTCAAATTTTACATTTTTAAATTTTTTTACTAGATTGTGCCATATTTTCAAATTTGGCATATAAAAGAAATACTCGCTTTATTTGTGTTTTCTGCTTGTGCATATTATAGAGTCAATTGGAAAAATAATGCAGCTATAATTGTGTGGGTATGTTGGTAAGGATGTCAGAGTTTAGTTTGCATGTGTTTACTGAAAATGTAATGTGTGTAATTAGTTTGAAAGAAATGATATTGTACTGGCAATCAAAAATCCCACTCCATGTATGAGTCACACCCTTGGCAGGGTCATAGGGCCATGTGAAAACTAAAGGTCAAAGAAGGTTAATGAGCTTTGAGGTTTTTCTTTTTCACCCAAACACGCATCTTAACCCTTGATTGCACTTTTTCACTTGTTATTGTTTTTGTACGGAGATAAAAGGTACGCTTGAATTTGAAGTAGAAGTTCAGAAGCCCCTAAACACATTGTTTTAGTTTTCACCACAAGAAAATGCTGATTGTTTAGTCTGGTAGATTTAAAACAAAGTTTGAGTTCACACAGGTGTTCTCACAGCCAAACCTACAAATATGTGGTGCTTGAGGGGTTGATCATTTCATTGTTTGCAAGATGAAGAGACGTTACTCAGCAGAGGAAGCTCTGAAGCTAGTGTTGCCCACTGACAGTGAGCACACAGGTGCATTAGAAGCCGAGGATGTAAAGAAACCGATTTGTAAAGCGTTAAAATTCTGAAAATGAATGAATGTTTGGTAATTATGAATAGAAGAGATGCAGATAAAAAAAAACAGTCAGTGAAAGTGTAAAAAAATATTACTATATAATATTTCTATGACAGTTTTTTGGCATGGACATTTTTGTCCATTATGGACCTAAGTGTTAGTTTTTGCAAAAAATCTGACACTACATAAAAAATATAATATTAATTTTTAATTTTTTCATAAAAAAACACCTATGGCATTATGTAAACAAACCAGCATTTAAAGGGTTACAGTTCTTAAAATTAATGAATGTTTGGTATCTATGGATAGAACAGATGCTGGTTAAAAAATTGACATCAGTGAAAGTGGAAAAAATATTCATAAATCATATTTTTATGACAGTTTTTGGACATTTTTGTCCATTTTGCACCTATGTGTAACTTTTTTTTTTGATGCACAAGGGTTAAACACTGACTGACAGAGGTGGGGTGGGTTGTAACTCATCTTTAAAAAGTGTTACAACCATCCCCTTACATACTAAGAATATAATTTTGCAGAATACCTAGACAATGAAAAAGAAAGACAGACACAGGTGTGCCATCCAGTGTTTAAAAAAGGACCTCATGAGGGCAGGACAGTCAGATCAGTTGCGCATTACATGTTGAAAGCCAGTGAAGATTATGAGACTTCAATGACATTGTTTGAATGGAGTAGGGCTGTCAAAGATGTTGTTTGTATGGAGTAGGGCTGTCAAAGATGTTGTTTGTATGGAGTAGGGCTGTCAAAGATGTTGTTTGTATGGAGTAGGGCTGTCACGATATCAGATTTTTCACTACATGATTATCGTGGCCAAAAGAATTCACAATATCGATATATCACGATATCTAAAGAAATCTTGAGCAAAATGCAATCAGTCAAATTTGTCCTTTCCTTGTGCTGTGATCAGCTCTTTCTCTTCACAGCACATCTGGACAACACACACACACACCAATAATGTGATTCGGATATTGAACAAATGAATATGGCCATATTATGTGACCGAAGGATTTTCAGGTGAAAGATAAGCTGTGGCTGTTGCTATGACAACAGCACTTTCACTGGAGGTGAGTGTTACCATAGATACATAATACATATCTATATGAGTTTTACATCCAGACAACAGGTTGGCGAGGCTGAGCTTTGATTCGTTCAGGTAATTCAATGATTGGTCAGTGTTTTCAGAGAGGTCCCTGATGCATTTTACTTGAGAAATGTTTAGTGAAATACTGCTGTTGTCACTATGTCTTTGATTCACTTGCATAGATTGTGTCATATGTTTATGACTGTTTATGATTCAAACATTTTGCTGATCTCACAGAAGAAATAAACTGAATGAGGCAAAATATACAGGGCTATGGTGCAATAGAGCGCAAGAGTCTGGAAGTGAACACTGATTGTTTGAATTCATGGTGAAAAACTACATTACCCATGATTCTGTACAGAAAATTCCACCAATCAGAGAGTAGCGGTGAGCATGCAAAAAGTGCTTGCAGGGAACGCCCACTCCCATGAAGCTCCGCAAATGACGTTATCGAGCCGCTCTTGCTACGCTCTCAAGATGCATATTTTGTAATAAACTTAAAATATACAGTTTCTAGATATAATCAACATCTTTGAATGAATAGTTTTGTATTTCTCCATCGTTTTTAAAGTCACCATGAAATCAAAATTTACAATTCTTACTTTTTTTTTATGGAATATTGCAGTATTTATTATAAATGTATTATCCATAAAATCATAATTTTTTACGGTATATTTACACAACACTGTTTTTAACAAAAATCCTTTATGCGTTTTGGTCATTCATTTACACGACAACTGTGTTTTGAGGGCCTGAAAACACAAACTTGGGTTTCAAAGTACAGGTTTTTGAAAACGACACCGTTATCGTCTCCATGTAAACTACAAAAATGCTAATTTGTGAAAACTGTGACATCATACGTATGCGTATTACATGTTCAGTCTACAGGCGCGTTGTGTTCCTTTACAAAGACACCTTTGACATCGCCATCTACTGGCCTGGCAGTAGAATACAACGTTTTTAGTCGTCTTCATGGATCCGTGTAAACAGGAATCGTTTTAAAGGGGTCATGAACTGCGTTGGTTTATTGTTTTATAATGTTTCCTGGGGTGCACTTATATTGTTAGTATGCTTTTTACATCCAAAATTGTCTTCATTTATAAATAAAAGGCATTTTTCCTACCCTGATTTTAGCCTCTGGTTTGAACGCTCTGTTTTAAGGGGCGTGTCTGCTGTGACACTTCAGTGTAAACGCCCACTGCTGTGATTGGCTGACATCTTTGTATTTGAAATAGCCAAGTATTACTCTCTCTTTTAGCGCGTTTTTACTATTACAGCTCTCAAGGTTAACTAATCGTGAAAAGTGTTTATTTAGATCGTGGCATGAAAGGTTGCAGAGATGAACATTGAAGTCGATCACAGGCATGTTGTTGAGCGCATGAAAGCAATGATCTCGTCATTGCAACTCAATTTCTGCACACTAACAAATGCTTTCATCTTCACTAACAGTGCAAATGCGATATAACTAAGAGATTAAACGGGAGTTTTGCTCATCAGTCACTAATAAACTCGCGCTGTTTGATTGACAGCTTCAGCGCGCGCTGCTCCAAAGAGTACAAAGGGGGCTTTCTTTGATCACTTTCTTTATATAATTTAATCACCGTCAAATAACAGATTATTTTCATCCTACTAAGAGAAACAACGCAAGCTGACGTTTAGTCACGGGTTTGATTTATTGACACACAGACAAAGAACATCTGACTGTACGTGAATCATTAATATCAGATCAGGCATTAGAATTAACACAGTTACTGACATGTTGTTGCATTACTGTCGAGTCCAGGCACTGCACAATATTTTGTAATCCTCAACGGCATGTTTATTGCTTGGTAGCTCGATCTGGTTTAGCACCACGTAGGCCTATGTTACTTAGGCTACCTATTCTATTGCATGTCATGTGCGAATCGGTGGGCGGGGCTAAACAGGCAGGGATGAAGTAGGCGTTGATCTTCTTCTGCGGAGGCGGTGCTTGCTGCCCTTTAACGTCATAGATCCCCACTTTGTAAATCCTGTCGTTCACTGGGTCTGATGTCAATTAAAGCTTTTATTGGACTAACAAGGAAGTTTTCAGCTCTAAAACTTACAGGGTATTCTTAAAGTATGATGAACTCTTATATGTCAAAAGTTCAAGGAAAATGTGATTTCTCAGTTCATCACCCCTTTAACAACATTGTCGTCTGTACATGAAAAATGCAAAGGAAAACCTTTTCCATTCGATTGCTGTTGTGTAAACGTACCATTAAATTCATGTGCTTCATAATCTTTAATCAAAATAAAAGATTCCCCTTCATCTTGCAGCGACATCTATTTGATGACGTGTTTACTGGTGCGGGGGCGGGGCAACCTGTCACTCATGAGATCCACCAATAGCACAATAGCACCGCAAGCATCCAGTCAAAACACACGAAAATTGTATCAGAAATAATTCATTTTATGGCACTTTTCATTTATCTTTGTAGTTTTTTTTATTATTAAATTTACAGTAGAGGAATACAGTCATAAAAAATAAATTCATTTTCAATCTATAAAACAGAAAATTCAGTCAATTAGGCTATCTTTTTCAACAGCAGATATGTCTTAGCAATTTTACGATTGTTCTTAATCGAGATTAAAGAGTTACGAAAGATAAGTCAGTGGAAAACAGGGCTAACATGTATTTTGCTTTGTTTATATATTTCCAAAATAAAATATCACTAATAAACCAGTATCCCATTGCACAAACAAGACCATTGTATGTTTTTTTTATCAATTTTGTAAAAAAAAACAAAAAATAAACAATATAAATAAATAAATGAATAATGAAACTTCGGGTTTCGGTAGGCTACATCTGAAAAATAAATGTAAGATTGTTTTTGGCTGCTCTTTACAGAGACAATATAATAGCGAAAAAACATTTTAATTTATTAATAAAGTCATTACAGGGATAATATCGACTTTTTCATTTTAAAGGTGCCCTAGATTCAAAAATTGAATTTACCTCGGCATAGTTAAATTACAAGAGTTCAGTACATGGAAATGACATACAGGTCCTTCACAAAAAATTAGCATATTGTGATAAAGTTCATTATTTTCCATAATGTAATGATAAAAATTAAACTTTCATATGTTTTAGATTCATTGCACACCAACTGAAATATTTCAGGTCTTTTATTGTTTTAATACTGATGATTTTGGCATACAGCTCATGAAAACCCAAAATTCCTATCTCAAAAAATTAGCATATTTCATCCGACCAATAAAAGAAAAGTGTTTTTAATACAAAAAAAGTCAACCTTCAAATAATTATGTTCAGTTATGCACTCAATACTTGGTCGGGAATCCTTTTGCAGAAATGACTGCTTCAATGCGGCGTGGCATGGAGGCAATCAGCCTGTGGCACTGTTGAGGTGTTATGGAGGCCCAGGATCAGGGATGGAAATTAGCACCCGCCACAAGCCAAATGCGGGTGATTTTGTGTTGTGGCGGGTAAACTCGCTTCACCTACCGGCCACCGTGGCGGGTAAATAAAAATAGCATACTACATACCTGGACACTTTTAGAGGAGGCACACCTTCAAAAAAAATGTGGCGTTACATCGCACGCGTTGTGTTCACACCGCCGGCGGCGAGAGCGTCAAGGTGACAGGAAGTCATTCATTTTCAATGTGAGCCGGCGGCGAGCTGAGGCGAGCTGAGGCGAGAGCGGCGCGGCGCGTCCTGGACGTTGAGAGCGTCGAGAAGAGTTGAAGTCAGGTCAACTTTATGGTAATGAGCTATGACGCGGTTCGGCGGCAACCAATCGGAATGTACAGGCCCTCGCTTGAGAGGATTCCGATTGGTTGCCGCAACTTGTCATTCCCTTTGACCCTCCCGCCGGCGGCGGTTTGAACGAACAGTACTGAAATGTATATCAGTTCATGGTTTGTGTGTGTATAAGAGAGAAAGAGAAAATGTCAGTATTTCATTGAGACTTGAGATTAAATAAACTGCTTAAGTATTGTAGATCTTGTAGTATTAATTTTCACATGCAGTTACACATTATCGGTTAAAAACAAGAAAGTGGCTGGTAAAAACATTGAGTGGCTGGTAGATTTTGAAATCCACCAGCCACAGTGGCCGGTGGACAAAAAAGTTAATTTCCATCCCTGCCCAGGATGCTTCGATAGCGGCCTTAAGCTCATCCAGAGTGTTGGGTCTTGCGTCTCTCAACTTTCTCTTCACAATATCCCACAGATTCTCTATGGGGTTCAGGTCAGGAGAGTTGGCAGGCCAATTGAGCACAGTAATACCATGGTCAGTAAACCA
>RJVU01069130.1:2688190-2783116 GCA_003731715.1 Anabarilius grahami
AGTAATGAAGGAACGTTGAGTCGCTTCATTGAAGCTTATTGCATTATGTAGAGTAGAGAATTATAGTATTATGAGAGAGAGATCGCCTAAACGAGTGGCATTCGTTCTTTAGGTTGATGTCCATAATATTATATCTATTATAAAAATATATGTTTGATTGCCAACTGAGGAAAGCGATATCTTTGTCCTTTTCCCATGACAGCGCTGAAACAACTTCCTTGTTTAAAACCATTTTTTTCTCCTTTATTTCGTCTTCTCGTTTACACACAGTCCCTTTCAATTTGCTACTGACTCACTCATAAAGACCGTCTTTGCCACCATCTAATGGCGTAATAATGTAACTTTCACTGAAGTCCATATTACTATCACTAATGGACCCTTTCTCAATACCAAATACGGCATATTATTTATATAAAATAATATTTATTGAACAATAATATTTAAATGAACAACAATAGCCATTATAAAATACAACAGGAAATAAACACAAGCAAACAATTCAGTCAAACTTGCAGCGCTCTAGTGCAGGAGTTAAATATAGCCAAAATATAAAATTATGTAACTTAACTTTCCCCTTAACCCAAATCGATTTGCTCTGGAACAAGTAATAATTAATAAGTCCAAAGATTGACCATTTGACATACCCCAAATTAATTATATCTAGTTTAATCGCTATCTACATAAGAGCCAGCTGCGATTCCCGAAGGACTGGCCGAGATGAAGCTGTTCTCGGCGGGTACACGAGCACTGAATGGTCGCTGACGGCCTGGAGCTCGCATCTGTGAAAACGACTAAACAAATTGTAAAATTGGTGCTATGTTTATGTATGAGTCACATAATTGAGGTCTAAATAACTATGTTCTCGCCTTAAAAAATACATTCTGTGACACAACAACAGTAGTATTTTGTAAAAAATATGGTGGATTTGCTCGACCGCCATGACAGTCGCCACAAGCAGAGTGATCCAAACGGTGAAACAGTTCCAGTGCTAAAACTGGGGGAATATCGCATGGCTTGTAAACGCTCTCAGCCAATCAGATTTGAGAACCAGAACGAACTGGTGTGTGTGTGTGTGTGTGTATATATATATATATATATATATATATATATATAATTTACAAACTTTTATGTTAGATGTGATTAATCGATTTGACAGCATTACTAATATTTATTTTGCACCCCACACTTAATATATTGTTTTATAAATACAACTTAACTATGTGTTTGTCTGTCTCATTTTTGTAAAATTTTCCAGACAGTTGATCAGAATTGGAACCCATGTCTTCTGGATGAGAAAGCCAAGCTGTTTTTTAAGGTTTAAATCTTGTCTTTTTCACTTTCACGGTTATGAGTAGCAAAGTTGACTAGTATTATTCACTAATGCCACTTGTTACTTCATTTAGATCGTACGTTTGGACAATCTGTTTGCGTACTGGAATGTGAATTCAGAGCTCTACTCCAACCACATCCCTGAGGAGGCTCTGGTAGGTCTTCACATCTCCATTTAACTCAACTTTGAGTCTAAGGAAAATCATCTCCCATCTTCATTGTTTGTGCATTTGTATTTTTCATAGCGATATATGAAGAACAGTGTAGCTGTCCAGAACGCCATCCCTCAGGATTATAATTTCAGTGAGCTCCTTCTTGCTTTCATTCACAAATGTGTGTTGTGTTTTCTCTGGAAAATACAAACTAACTATGTTTTTGCACTTTGCTGCTTTAGTCTTTCGTCCAATATCTGCGAAAGCCAAGCTGCGCATGAATCCTCGCTCCGATGTGGACTTCTCCTCTCCGAAAGTGGACCTTGTGGTCAACCTTGCTGAGGTGGCTGTTGAACTTAGCCGGCCACAGGTGTGGAAAATGTCTGTTTAATTTTGTCCAATTCAGCGAACAAATAATCATTCATATGACTTTACTGCGTTTTCTTAGTACGTCAGCATTCTGGAGCTGTTGGGCTCGGTGGATATGATGACCCGTAACCTCCCATACAGGAAGTATCGTCCTTATGTGCCGGTTCACACTAATGCTCATCAGTGGTAAGTGTATTTTGAGTTGGATAATTCAATTTGTACTTGTTTAATTCGGTGAGATTCTGTACTTTCTGTATTTGTGGTTATCGTAGGTGGAGATATGTGATCACAGGCGTTTTGGAGGTCAACATCAAGCCCCGCCTTCACATGTGGTCATGGCAACATATCCGACGCCATCGGCAACATGTGAAAAAGTACAGAGAGATCTATAAGAACAAAATCACCAGTAAGAAACCTGCGGAGAGTCTGCTGAAGGAGCTTGAGGTAGGTGAGCACTGAGCATGCTCAGTAAAGGTAAAGTTCACTCAATAGCGAAAATTGTTTGGTTTGGTTTTGGTTGTTGTTCTGTTTTGGAGTTGTTTGGGGGGGGAGTGAATGAACAGCGCTCTCTTCCACTCTCATTACCTACAACTGAGGTGCCCTTGAGACACCTAACCCCCCAATCGCTCCCCGGGCTCCGCAGCAAATGGCTGCCCACTGCTCCGAGTGTGTGTTCATGGTGTGTGTGTGTTAAATACTCACTGTTGTGTGTGTGTGTGTGTGCGCTTGGATGGGTGAAATACAGAGCACAAATTCCGAGCATGACACCATATATGGCCACATGACACGTCACTTTCACTTTCACTGTGAACAGTGAACTGGCAAATATGGCTGTGTTTTTGTTTGTTTTTGTTTGTTTTTGTTTGTTTTTTTTGTTTTGGAGTTTGACAGTTGTACTCACTATGAACTGTATTAGTGAAATGGCAAATAAGGCTGTGGTTTTGTTTTGTTTTTTGACAGTCATGGTCACTTGTGAACAGTGAACTGACAAATATGGTTGTTTTTGTATGTTTAGTTTTGCTTGTTTGGTTTTGTTTTTGGTTTGTTGTTTTGTTTTGGAGTTTGACAGCCATGGTCACTATGAACTGTGAACTGGAGAATATGTCTGTTTTTGTTTGTTTTTGTTTGGTATTGGTGTTTTTGGTTTGTTTTGTTGGGTGTAACGATATATCACAGTACGATATTTTTGCGATGCAAAAATGTTACGATATGTATCGTAGAGTGATGGCGATACTTTTACAATATGAAGGCAGTCTAATCTTATTGGTTGAGCTGCCGACATGACCTACTCTGCAACATGGAGGTGGCAGTGAGAGAAGCCGGGTTATCACCGCACATTAAGGGTGTGTCTCAATCAGCTCTCTAGTTCAGTGTTTCACGCACACATCAAATCTTGCAAGCAGGTTTAAACGTTTCTCGCGTCAGTCTCTTGCTTGGTCGCGTGAGAAAAGTCGTGGCTTTCTTTCACCGCAATGCCACAGCAACAGCTGTGCTCACAGAAAAGCAAAAGATGCTTGCGATGCTTTGCTTTAAAGGGATAGTTCACCCAAAACTGAAAATTCTGTCATCATTTACTTACCCTCAAGTTGTTCCAAACCTGTATAAATTTCTTTGTTCTGTTGAACACAAAGGAAGATATTTTGAAGAAAGTTTGTAACCAGGCTGCTTTAGGGCACCATTGACTTCCATAGTAGAAAAAAAAAATGCTATGGAAGTCAATAGTGCCCCAGAACAGTTCAGTTTCCCACAATCTTCAAAATATCTTCCTTTGTGTTTAACAGAACAATTAAATTTATAGAAATTTATATGCAAGTCAGTTATTTCAAATGTAGCCACACAGCAGGCGCGCTCATAATGGAAGCAACGTGGTCGCAACGCGCATGCGGTGCGTTTTCCAGGCGCATCGAGATGAAAAATTCTCAACTTTTCAGAATGCCGTAAGCGCACCGCAGGTCATGTGACAAGAACCAACCGATCAGCTATGGCTTCCCGTAACAAAACATCAAAATCTCAGCCGAACAGCTGATCATAGCTGTACAGGGTGGTTTTTATATCTTATCTCCATGAATATATCTAGTAGTAAAGCTAATGCAAGGGCTAGAAATCAATTTATCCTTTGCTGAAACTTCCTACTCCTCTTGGACAGCGCAGGTCATGGTTGCATAGCAATGACCGACGCCACGGGAGCCCAAGCGCTTCGGAAAGAAGAACGCTTTCCACGCGTTTTTAGACGCGATATGTGAACGTCCCTTAGGATTATTAATTCTAAGTTCATGTTAAATTTAACATTTTTTTTTTAGTGACGGACAGACCTATTCAGCTGTTAATTTGAATACAGAAGGTTTTTATTAAACCTTGAAATGTGATCTTGTATGTACAACAAGGAAAATTATTGAAATTTGTTAGTTTTTTAAATAAATCTTATTTTAATTTCAGTTGAATTTCTTTCAAAATTTACATTTATGCATTTGGCAGACGCTTTTATCCAAAGCGACTTACATTGCATTATACTATACATTTGTATCTGAGTATGTGCAATCCCTGGGATCGAACCCATGACCTTGGCATTGCTAGTGCCACGCTCTAACCACTGAGCTACAGGAAAGCAAAATATCGTGATTCGTACTGTATCGTGACCTGAGCGTATCGTTACACCCCTAGTGGTCACTATGAAGGGTATTTGTGAAATAGCAAATAAGGCTGTGGTTTTGTTTGGTTTGGTTTGTTGTTTGGTTTTGTTTTGAGAGCCATGGTCACTATTGAAGGTGTGGTAGGTAGATTTTGAACTACGCTGTTGGACATTGTTGATATTTGAAATCAACCCAAACAAACCCACCCCTCTCTTCATTGCTCCGCCTCCAAAACTCACACTCCAATCCTAACCACCCTGCTCCGAGTCGGTCTTGATCTGCTACCCGATCACTGCTGGCATGCGAGGCGAGTGCACCACCAATGACGCTAAACACCTCATTCTCTAGCAGTCATCAGTGTGCAGTAGTTTAACTGCAAAACTCTCACTATCTGGCCACTGTTACACACGCAATCTGAGTGGATGTCTGTTTATCTTGCTTCACGAAAAATAAAGCGCAGATGAGTTTGACAGTCATGGTCACTATGACCGGGGGAACTGGAAAATATGGCTGTGTTTTTTTTTTTTTTTTTGTTGATTTGTTGTTTTGTTTTGGAATTTGACAGCCGTGGTCAATATGAATGGTATTTGTGAAATGGCAAATAAAGCTGTGGTTTAGTTTTTAGTTTTGTTTTGTCAGCCATGGTCATTATGAACAGTGAACTGGCAAATATGGCTGTGTTTTTGTTTGTTATTTTTGTTTTGGAGTTTGACAGTTGTGGTCACTAAGAACTTTATTTGTGAAATGGCAAAAAATGCTGTGGTTTTGCTTTGTTTGGTTTGGTTTAGTTTTTAGTTTTGTCAATATGAACTGTCTTTGTAAACTGGCAAGAGTTGCATAAAGAGTACTCAGAAAAATTCTCTTTTTATGTTAAAACAATATCAGCATATTGGTTTGGAATGACATGAGAGTCTGTTCAGAATAGATCATTTTTAACACCTTTTTATGAAGCTTAAAATGTGGCAAAAACCAATTAAGCCTGTTTTCATTTCTGTGACTGCTCTGTTTTGAGCATAACCTTGTTGCTTTTGTTCATCCTTAAGGACACCGAAAGAACCATGGATATATTCAACATCACAATGGCGAGACAGCAAGCTGAGATGGAGGTGACGTGACATCAGTTTCCCACTTGACTCGTATAATATTGTATAGATCATTTGAATCCTTAACACAGTGTGGATCATATAGCTGGAAGTGTGTTCTGTAGCTCAGCTGGTAGAGTGTGAAGCTAGCAAAGTGAAGGTCTTCTCTAGTTTCTAACTGAACCACACCTGTTGACTCTTGCATATTCTGGTGTTGTAGGCCTCAAAGGCGGGCTTCAGGATATACCGTCCTGGGGTGAAGGTGGAGGAAGAACAGTCACAGGGCTGGTTCGGCTGGATGTGGAACTGGTCTGGAGACAGTGAAACACAAACCAAAGATGTCAAGACAGGAGGTTTGACTGCACTCTGTATCTGTTTAGTAAGGTGTCCTGCACAGAATCTGTGCTCTAGAATTCCACGGAACGCTCAGCAGATTCCTAATATTCCACAGAATTCCAAATCTAAATGTAGAGCTGTTTCTGATGTCCTCCTGTTTCATATCTCTCAGGTTTTGATGAGCTAATGACCCCAGCAGAGAAAGCCAAACTGTACGCTGCCATTGGATACAGCGAGACAGCCGTCAATCCTAACCTGCCAAAAAATGTTAGTGACATATATCATAACATATATAAATCCAGTTTCCTCTTATAGATTTAATTTAGTGTCAGTGCAAGATGTTTTCCTCAACTTGACTTAATAATGGTTTATATATGTGTGCACTACCATTCCAAAAGTTTGGAATCTTTATAATGTGTTTTTTTTACAAACTGTTTCCTAACCAGAAGTGATGCGTTAAGATTTGAACGACAAGCGATTAGTCTGTCCACATGAAAATGAGACATGACAAATCAATCAAAAATCACAGCCAATCAGAAGAGCATGTGGGCGGAGTCTCTCTGCAACACTTGCAGCGCAATGGATAAATACATAGTCAAATTCATAAATATTATTAGGGCTGTCGTTTTAACACATTAGTTAGATTAATTAATCACTGTGAAAAATAACACGTTAAAATTATTAACGTATTTAACGCACTTGCCCCGTCTCAGACCTACATAGGTCATCTGACATTTCATACAGTTGATTGATGATTATGAATAAGAAGCAGGGCAACAACTCTGTGTCATGGAGCCTATAAAATGTCCCTAAAATTCAAGATATGGGGCAAAAAAATGCACCTGTTTGCGTTTTTTTCTAACATTTACATCATATGATATAGGCTAGTTAAGCTACATCACACGAGTAACGAGTGCAATATCACACAAGTGCTGTTTTTCTGTCCAGAAAAGCAAATGTGATACTGATTTTATACAACAGTTCAATAAATAAGAAGTTAATAGGCCTATTGTGTTATTTTAGACACAATATTGTCTGTTTTGCTTAGTTTTGCCAACAAAAATATAAAGACAAAGCAGAAGTGTTCGTCTCCGAGCAACACGCAGCGGCATTTCTTTTTTGAATACACGTTTCGGGTGAACCATTAGGCTTGTTGGACTTGAAGCGGCGCTGCACATAACTTAATCATTAAGACATTTACTGCCACCTACTGGCAGTTTAAGTGTTTTACTTAGAGTATAATATAATTAAAAAAAATCGTATGAAAACAAAAAAGAAAATTCAGTCATCACTTTCTTGCTGAAGCTACTTTTTTGTAATGTCTATTTGATGCTTTACACAATAATGACTTTAAATTATCTTTTGGGAGTAATTTCTCAGCATTAGATTAATTCATCTCCACATCATGTCATTAATTAGATTTAAAAAATATATAAATATACTGAGTGACTGAAACAATCTTGGTCATAGAATATACTTGTTCTTTCACAGTTTGAACGTTCTTGTTTCATTTAATTTATTTTCAACGTCTGAGATTGCTTTTAGTACGGTACGGATATAAAGGACACGCAAAATGATATCACATGATGATATCTTACTCGCATTAGACACTTTTAACATTTAATAAAGCACACAAACAGTACATGAGATTATCATTGTCATACTTTGTTTGTTGTTGCTCAAGCTGCAACATTGCAGAAATAGGAAACCGTTTCTAAAATAGAATCGGAAAAAATTATATAATCCAAAAACTGATTAAAATGGGAAAGATACCTTTTATTGTGTGTCCCCAAGCACTGATGGTGCAAGGACCCTATTGGAACTTTTTGATTTATTATTCTTTATTTATTATTTTTTATTACAATTTTAAAATAAATGTTTTTATATTTGAATATATTTCAAAATGTAATTTATTCCTGTGATCAAAGCTGAATTTTCAGCATCATTACTCCAGTCTTCAGTGTCACATGATCCTTCTGAAATCAATCTAATATGATGATTTGATGCTCAAGAAAAATGTATTATTATCAGTGTTGAAGACAGTTGTGCTGCTCATATTTATGTGGAAACTGATACGTTTTGCTCTTACTTTTCTGTCAACAATTTAATGCATCCTTGCTGAATAAATCGATTCTTTCTTTCTTTCTTTCTTTCTTTCTTTCTTTCTTTCTTTCTTTCTTTCTTTCTTTCTTTCTTTCTTTCTTTCTTTCTTTCTTTCTTTCTTTCTTTCAAAAAATCTTACTGACTCTGAACTTTTGAACAGTAGTCTATACACATAAAATATTGATCTGATTTATAAGTGCAATTTTTTGCCTTCTTTTGTAAGTAGGACATTCCAGTCCATTGAAACGATACAACTTAAGAGGTTTAACTTCATGTAAAGCATCACCCCTCTGACTCATATATTTGTTTGCAGTTTGAAAATATGAAGATAAATTTCCAGCTACTCCGCCTGTCCCTGTCGATCAAAGAGAGCCGAGAGAAGCCGGAGATAATCAAACTGTCCGTCATCGATCTGAAAGCCATGCTGGCTCAAAGACCTGCGGCTCAAGCAATAAAGTACTGTGTTCTCAATTCATATCATCTCCTTCACCCTCTGTAAAACTGCTACTCTCGTTTTTGTTAATGTTAGAGAATGTTAAAGAAAATGGACAGAATAATTAATATAAGTGTTTTAGAAAGCTGCACGTTTAGCTTTTTAACCCTTCAGAATGTCTTGACTTCACATAGACTTCCTTTGTGAGAACATTAGCGTAAATATTGAAGTTTTTCTTTGTTTGTTTGTTGTTTAAACTCAGAACATGCTGTTGTGTGATATAATGTGGGTTTTTTTTAGGATCTCTGCTCATCTGTCAGCGTTTGAAGTCTCTGGTTTCCCGCGAGGCAAGTCGGCCCCCATCCTGCTGTCACCACGTCATGTGGACGGAATAAAGGATAAGAATCTTTTGAACCTCGTGTTCGAGACAAACCCGCTGGACGCGAGTGTGGACCAGAGACTCCGCATCGAGTCCCAGGCGCTGGAGATAATCTATGACGCTGTGAGTGTGAGGAGGAATCTCTCAATGCCAGGGATTCACAAACCTTTTTTTTTTTTGTCAGCTGAACCCATTTGACATACAATTATTTTCTTGAAGTACCTGAGATTTCAAGTAAGAAGTTCAATAATTTAACAACACATTTGCATAAACACGGTTCTCTGATGTTGGTTAATGGTCACATGACATGCAGCCTTTTGCAATTTGATAATCACACTAATCCTTAATGTGATTTTAATTTTATTTTGATTAATTGTGCAGCCCTCTGTATTTTAGTTATTTTAATTTTACATTCTTATTATAGAATTAACATTTACATTTACATTTATGCATTTGGCAGACGCTTTTATCCAAAGCGACTTACATTGCATTATACTATACATTTGTATCTGAGTATGTGCAATCCCTGGGATCGAACCCATGACCTTGGCATTGCTAGTGCCATGCTCTAACCACTGAGCTACAGGAATTAATCTATCTATCATCTGCTCTATGCAATGGATGGATAGAGTTATGTTTATTAAGGGTTTTGTTCTTTTGTAGATGACAGTGAACAGTATGTCAGCTTTCTTCATGCCTCCAAAAGACCTGCAGCTGGATGAACTGACCAACGCCACCCTCATGAAGCTGGAGCATTTCAGAGACAAGACCTCCACAGGTGTGTGCCGATTCACATGCCATGTACTTGTTTTACATGTTTGCTAGACAGTTGGCATGCCGTCGAAGGGTCGAAGCTCTCATAACTGCAAATATCCTATACAATAATAAAAATGTATTTATTATTTATCAAATTGTACCTTTTATCTGTGATTATTAAAGGGTTAGTTCACCCAAAAATGAAAATTCTGTCATTTATTACTCACCCTCATGTTGTTCCACACCCGTAAGACCTTCGTTCATCTTGAAAACACAAATTAAGATATTTTTGATGAAATCCGATGGCTCAGTGAGGCCTTCATTGCCAGCAAGACAATTAACACTTTCAGTGCCCAGAAAGCTACTAAAGACATATTTAAAACAGTTCATGTGACTACAGTGGTTCAACCGTAATGTTATGAAGCGACGAGAATACTTTTTGTGCACCAAAAAAAAAAAAAAAAATGACTTTATTCAACAATATCTAGTGATGGGCGATTTCAAAACACTGCTTCATGAAGCTTCGAAGCTTTACGAATCTTTTGTTTCAAATCAGTGGTTCGGAGTGTGTATCAAACTGCCAAAGTCGCGCCCCCAGTGGTGAACCATTGAAATTTTGAAACACTTATGACGTAAAAAAGCCTCATTTACTGAAATCACGTGACTTTGGCAGTTTGACTTTGGCAGCTTAATTTGTGTTCTGAAGATGAACGGAGGTCTTACGGGTGTGGAACGGCATGAGGGTGAGTAATTAATGACAGGATTTAAATTTTTGGGTGAACTAACCCTTTAAATAGTAGCTAGTACTAAAACAGTATTGTTCATTGTTGACAGGACTGATGTACATCATTGAGACTCAGAAGGTTCTTGATCTGAAGATAAACTTCATGGCCTCATATGTCATTGTACCAGAAAACGGCTTTTATGACCCCAAACACAACCTTGCCATTCTGGATTTGGGTAATTTCCAGGTAAAAACAGCTTACTGTCAGTACTAGGGGTGTAACGGTACATGTTTTCATCCCAAACCATTATGGTACAGACATCACGTTTCATGCAGTCACATGACAAATACAGTCAGTCACAGGCAATCCATACTCCAATCCAGAAGGGGGCGTGCGCTGTGATGCAACGGTGATTGCTAACTGCCACAACAGGAAAAAGAGCAGAAGAAGAGACAATATGTGTACAGATGGCACGCAAGAGCTTGCTATACACTGATTTTTAATTCATTTTTTTGTGACAAGCTCCTGCTGCTCCACAAACTTCACGGAAAGGAAACCGAGATGGTACAAAGCGGCATCCTGTTTGTTTTCTTTATTTTACAAAAGCACAATGATTTATTTTTATTGTGTGTACAAAAAATAAAAATAGACCCTTTAGCAGTTTCGAATGATGTCTTAATCTTATCTGTATTACCATAAATGACAGAGTATTTTAATTTTTTTCCGCTGTTATAATAAGACAAAATCATTTGGCATTGTGTCATGGAAGCCTCTACAGTCCAGTGATGAAATATGCATTTCCTGAAAGCCTCAGGTGCCACTTCTCTAGCTGTCTCCTCCTGGAAAGGTGAAGTAGGCTCAGATGTAGATGGCACTTCTCTCTCATCTTTCCTAATTTCTTGAAAAAGCATAATATTGAACTTTGTGCATCTGCCATTTTCCTTTTTGATTGTGATTTTAAGCAATTCAAAACCATCATGGTGAACTTTGTTCATCTGAAGCGTCTCAGCTGAAGGAAATAATACATTATCTATCAGCTTTAATATATTGGCTAAATTTTCTTATCTGGTCGATAACGATAACATTCAAAATGATCATATATCAGCCGATACCGATACGGTAGCCGATATATCATGCATCCCTAGTAAATATAGTTGTGTTTATATTTTAAAAAGTAATAATTGATTAAAAATGTGTGTTTGTTGTGTGCAGATGTCCAGTCAGAGCAGAGCCGACCTGCCTCAGCTGTCTGCGGTCAGCAGCACTATCGAGGACATCATGTCTCGAGCGTATGACAGCTTTGATGTCCAGCTGAGCAGTTTACAGTTCCTCTACACCAAAGCAGGTGCGCACACATGCACAATAACTGATCAAATGTAGACATTACAGGTCTATAAACATGTCATGTGTCGTATCAGGTGGTGACTGGAAGTGGGCTCGTCCGCTGAGGCAGTCTGCTTTCCACATCCTGGAGCCTGTAGACCTGAAGATGGTCTTCAGCCGAGCCATGGTGGTGACAGATGCAAGAATGCCAAAGTAAGGAGGAATTTCCCTGTCTGGTGTGCATTTCTTTTTATTCGCATATTATGCATTGACATATTTGTACCTAATGTTTTTTGTTTTCAGGTTTAAGATTTATGGTGAACTCCCTCTGCTGTCTCTGCGTATCTCTGATGATAAAGTGCGTGGTGTCCTGGCGTTGCTCAGCAGCATTCCACTTCCTGAGAGCCACCCTGCCCCTCAGACTAGAGCGCCACAGGTTACACCCAAGGTAATTAAAAGAATGCTTATGGGCTGTACGTCAACTTTTTTTTTTTTTTTTTGCACATAACACTGGTGCTACAGAGGTTGAAAGTTGTGTAGCACAGGCCACACAATTGTAGCACCAGTATAAAATGTCTGTTAGCATCTCTGAAAACAACCACAAGTAGTGCAGTTCATCACTTAAACATGCATGTGACCAGTGTTGGGGAAAGTTACTTTTAAAAGTAATGCATTACAATATTGTGTTACTCCCTAAAAAAAGTAACTTTTTGCTTTACTTAGTTACTTTTTATGAAATGTTATGCGTTACATTACTTTTGCGTTACTTTTTCTCATCTGGGCTGGGCTTGCTTTTTTGTTTTTTAGTAACAACAAAAAAGTTCTATTTTTTGGCAAACATTAAAGGATTAGTCCACTTTTAAATAAACTTTTCCTGATAATTTACTCACCCCCATGTCATCCAAGATGTCCATGTCTGTCTTTCTTCAGTCAAAAAGAAATTAAAGTTTTTGATAAAAACATTCCAGGATTTTTTTCCATATAGTAGACTTGAATGGGCACCAAACAGTTGAAGGTCAAAATTAGTTTCACTGCAGCTTCAAATTGTTCTACACGATCCCAGATGAGAAATAAGGGTCTCATCTAGTAAAACCCATTGCTCATTTTCTGAAAAAAAATTGAAAATTATATAAGTTTTAACCATAAATGCTCATCTTGAACTAGCTCTCTTCTTCTTGTTTATTAGAATTCCGGCAGTGTAGACACTGCTAAGTGTATTACTGCCCTCCACAGGTCAAAGTTTTGAACTAATTTTTATATGCAATATGCTAGTATTTAACAATTAGTTCAAACTTTGACCTGTGATGGGCAGTAATACACTTAGCAGTGTCTACACTGCCAGAATTCTAATAAAGAAGAAGAAGAGAGCTAGTTCAAGATGAGCATTTCTGGTTAAAACTTATATAATTTTAAATTTTTTTCAGAAAATGAGCAATGGGTTTTACTAGATAAGACCCTTATTTCTCATCTGGGATCGTGTAGAACAATTTGAAGCTGCAGTGAAACTAATTTTGACCTTCAACTGTTTGATGCCCATTCAAGTCTACTATATGGAGAAAAATCCTGGAATGTTTTCATCAAAAACTTTAATTTCTTTTCGACTGAAGAAAGAAAGACATGGACATCTTGGATGAAATGGGGGTGAGTAAATTATCAGGAAAAGTTTATTTAAAAGTGAACTAATCCTTTAAGGCCCTTTCACCCCAGAAGTGAAATGAATAAGCCTCAGGCTAAAGGAAATGCATATTTATTCCTGTACAGCAGAGGGCGCAGCTCAAACAAACCTGCTATTCTGGATCAAAGAAGAATAGGACACAGGAGAAAGAAGTTCAACACTTTTATTTCTAAATCTAATCCAAAATCATTTTTGCTTATTAGTATGGCTGAATTAGATCATTGAAGGTCAGCAGCACAGACATTGGTTAATAAAGTGAGATTAAATACATAAAGTATATTGTTTAATTTAATATATTTTATTATTACAGGTTTGCGTAAAATTCTAGGGTGGCATTTCACTGTTTTTGGTCTTTTTTGTGCAAGTGAGTTGAGTAAATGCATGTTCACATTTAGTCTAGAACTACAATAACCATCATGTTCACACAACACCTCTGAACTTTGTTTCTCTCAACGTGGGGACAGGAGAGCTATCAGTCAATGAATGTAACTTGCATTACTTATTTAGAAAAGTAACAGATATTTTGTTGTAAATTGAAAAAGTAATGTGTTACCTTACTAGTTACTTGAAAAAATAATCTGATTAAGTAATTGAAGTTACTTGTAACCCTTGTAAACCCTCCCTTCTCTATACTGGAGAAAAACTTATGTATTCATATATGTTTACTTCAAATTTCTTTATAGACAAATTATTATTTTTCCTATTTTTACCCAAAATAGGGTGTTGAGAGCATATGTGAGTACATACATGTAATTTAATGTCTGTTTCAGTCATACTCATAGTGGGAGGGCACCCTCGCGCAGAAAGTCCACAAGTGAGACTTGTGACGTTCCAGGAAATCATTTATATCGACAAAGGCATCTAACTATCACTGTAGCTGAATAAAACGCAGATAGAGACGTTTTGACTGATGAAACATGAGGACAATAAGTTACAAGTTTGGAAAGATGTTTGGCGCGTGTTGCTTGCCAAATGCACATTATAAGTGACTCAAACTGCGCTTCCAGAGCTGGAGCTCCATTTATTGCGAACCGATCAATCCGCTCTGATCTCAGTGAATTTTGCGATTTCGGTTTAATCCTGGTTAATCGTGCGGTTAATAATTCTGATTTATATGGACATATATCCATTTTGTTTGCAAATGAGTTTTTCTAGCATCTATGTGATTCTTTTTGCTTTTTCATACTAGGCCTCAAAACAAGCAAACACACCTCAGCTCACCCCCCGAAGACCAGCCATCGATGACCTGCGTGCGTCCATCATATATGGCTCAGGTCAGACGCACATCCATACAGTACAAACAGAGATAGAGTTACATTCACATAACTGAACATCAGTGATCTAATATAGAGATCTACTCTATAAATCCAATATCACCACATTGATCCACTGTCTTTACGTCTTTTTCAGAGGAGGAGTTGTTCTTCGATGCCCCTAGTTCACCGATAGAGGATCTGCCGTTCTTTGAGGCCTCGTCAGACTCTCTGCAGGGCTCTGCCTCTGATAAGCGTCTGTCCATGGTGCTGAAAGACCCCAAGAAAAACATGACCGAGTTCCTCTTGACATTTGAGATCAACAAGGTCTGATTATGTCCTTGAGCATCTAGTTATCTTTCCTTATCTTATAGAGATAACGGATATGTGTGTAAATATGGTTCATTTGAAATTGTCTCAACATTTCAAGGCTCCTCCAATCATTCTTTTCTCTGTTTTGTTCCTTTGTTCTAGCTTTCCATTCAGCTGTGTCGCTTGTCACGTGGACAAGAAGTAAGCGTTCTGCATTTGTTCATTGATGGATTAGGGACAGAACTTAAACTTCGCACATTTGATATGTCATCATACACTTTCCTGCGCGAGATCTGCCTTGAGTGTTCAGAGTACTTGGGTAAGTGCAATGCGCACACATTTTTCAAAAGAATTCTTTTTTTATTTTGAAAGAAAGAAATTTATACTTTGTTTTCAACATTAATGTTTGTGTGAAGACTCTGAGGACAAGAAAGTTCACCTTATCACCACTCTGGACAATAGTGAGGAAGATCTGCTCACTCTGGAGTATGTCAAGGTACATTAGCTTTTATCATATTTACTTGTCATTTTCCTTTGGGTTCAGGTACTGTTTATGGTCAAGAGCCGTTTGTCATCAACATGTTCTGTACACTGTGAAGCATCAAAGTGAATCTCTTGGACAGGTATCTTAGTTGTGGCGGTGTTTCTCAGCTTGTGGATTTCTCAAGCCTAGTTGGATGTCGTCTTAATGTAATAATAATTTTAGCTTTAATAAGCCAAACATTAACACCAAATTAAACCTAAAAAGAGACTAGTGACTCATGATGCTTGACTCATTTTAAATGGTTTGTTTTATTGTTTATAATGTTTCCTGGGGTGCACTTAGAATGTTAATATGCTTTTTACATCAAAAATTTCATAATTTAGAAATAAAAGGCATTTTTTTGTGATTTTAGCCCTCTTATTTGAACGCTCTGTTTTAAGGGGCGTGTCTGCTGTGAGACTTCAAACGCCCACTGCTGTGATTGGCTGACATCTTTCCATTTGAAATAGCCAAGTATTACTCTCTCAAAAACTTATAGCACGTTTTTTACTATTACAGCTCTCAAGGTTAACTAATCGTGAAAAGCATTACATTTAGATCTATAGCGTTATATTTATATCCCGGCATGAAAAGTTGCAGTGATGAACATTGTAGCCGATCACAGACATGTTGTTGAGAACATGAAAGCAGCGATCTTGTCATTGCAACTCAATTTCTGCACACAAACAATGCTTTCATCATATCTAACAGTGCAAATGCAATGAAACTAAGAGATTTGTTAAATAAAACGGGAGTTTTGCCGCGAGTCTCGAGTCAGTCACTGATAAAATCGCTCTGTTTGATTGACATTTCCAGCAACTCTAAAGGGAGCGTTCTTTGATCGCTTTCTATATATAATTTGGCAAGTTTTAATCAATGTTTAAATAACAGATTATTTTTCACCATACTAAGTGAAACAACGTGATCGTTTAGTCACTGGTTTGATTTACTGACACATAGACAAAGAACATCTGACTGTACATGAATCATTAATATCAGATCAGGCATTAGAATTAACACAGTTACTGACATGTTGTTGCATTACTGTCGAGTCCATATCGTAAAAGTCTGTTTGCAAAGCCTGCACTGAAATGTGATTGATTTACCAAAGAATTCACAGTGAAATATACCGAATACAAATAAATAAAGCTCAACTGAGACATTCACATTGTTGAAAATAAATATATCAAAAGCTCAAGGAAATGTTGATTGAATTCATGACCCTTTTAAATACAGTCCCGCTCTCAGTCAAACTCTGACAGCATGGGTTTAGGAAAGACTATTAGTGTATAATATCTAT
This sequence comes from Anabarilius grahami, assembly GCA_003731715.1. Classification (NCBI taxonomy): domain Eukaryota; kingdom Metazoa; phylum Chordata; class Actinopteri; order Cypriniformes; family Xenocyprididae; genus Anabarilius; species Anabarilius grahami. The sequence goes on from RJVU01069130.1 coordinate 2,704,871, forward strand.
TGTTTATTAATTTAGCACAATTTAATAATTTTTTTTTCTTCAAATCATCCTGTAGTCCATGTGTTTGCAATATTGCAATATTATGAGATATTTAATCACGATATATATTGTTATATGATTGTATGAGCACAGCCCTATGCATAAGAATATTCCAGTAATACCCTATTCTTTTTCAGGCTGACAAAAATGCACCAGATTTTAAAACCATGTATAAAAATACAGAACAACTAATCAAGGTAAGCTTGTTCACAGATCAGAGCTCAAAATTTCTCTTCTCTGCAGATAATGTGATAGCCAATCAGATCACAGAGCTCATAAACTGAATACTAATTGCAAACATTTGTTAAAATGTGGTCTTTGCACCAGGTGAATTTCTCCTCGCTGGACGTGCACCTGCACACTGAGGCGCTCCTCAACTCTATGAATTTTCTGAATAACCTCCTACCACCCATGAAGAAAGAGGCGCAGGAGGAGCAGCCCGTCCTACCCAAGGAGGAAGAGGAAGAAGAAGAAGAGGAGGCAAAAATAGAGGATTCTGCTGTTGCAAAGAAATCTAGTAAGAAAGTCAGATGTTTGTGTCTTATGGTTCTTTTATTTTGTCAAGATAACATTTTTAATCTCATATTTTTGTCTTTTTCTTCAGCCTATAAGAAGTCGAAGTTTGAGGATGTGGTAAATTTGCACATCCGAGCAGACCTCAACTGCCTGAAGGTCTTCATTAGAGGAGAAAAAGCCAGGATCTCTGAGATCAGCATAGAAGGTAATACACATTTCTGTCGATGCAAATAAACACAATAAAGTTGGGATATGATCCAATACTGCATGTTCTCTCTTATTACCAGGGCTAGTTTCTGAAGTTCAGATGAAGAAGAAGTCAGTGGAGATTCTGGCTAACCTGAAGAACATTATAATTCTGGATTGTGACAGCGAGGCACTATATAAAAAGGTAGAAAATGCTGTACTTTTTAAAATAAATAAATCATAGAATGGGAGCTAAATTGGCACAATAAAGAGAGCTGGCACATTTTTTTTTTTTATATTATATTATTCAATAATTGTATAAGAATTAAAAAAAAAAACAATAAAATAAGGCTTTTAACCTCAAAACAAACAATTTCACATTTGACTCCCATTTTATTGTTCCAAAGTAAAAGTATTGTTTATTAGGTTATACAATTTTTTTAATTCACATATCTTATTGACTTTGGGCTAAAATAATTATTGGGATTTTTAACCGTTTTTACGTGTAATTTTGTATCATTCATAAGAAGGAAAGATTGTGAGATGGATATTTAGTCTAATGACAGAATGATGATGATGATGATATTGTAGGCAGTGTCCATCGCGGACAAGGAGGTGTTTGATTTCCGCATGGTGAACCATGTGGATGCGACGGAGGGGGACGCCTATACAGACATGCACATTGTGGACACCAGTGTAACTTTGACTGTGGGCTGCATTCAGGTTATTTTCCTCAACAAGTTTATGTCCTCAATACTGGTAAGTGTTCATCTCATGCACCACTGCATCCACCATTCTTCCCATACAAAGAAAGTTAGTAAAAAAAAAATACTGATAATAATACTGATATTGATAATAACAGTTCTTATATTATTTAACATTTATTTTATTTATTTTTTAAATTTTATTTAGCACCTATAACTTGCACATTTTAAAAGAGGAGAGGGCCTAGAACTGAACCTTGGGGGACTCCCTACAGTTTTGTACTAGAAACACATTTCTGCTTAGCAAGTGAATGTTGTTTTTCTTTGCTTACTCTGTAACTTTAAAAAATCATAGTAAATATGGGAATGATGTAACTTCCTTTTTGAATTTGATTAGATGTTTGCATTTATTTTTTTGTCTAATGGTCTCTCTCTCCCTCTCTTTATTTTTCCTCTTCAGGCATTCATTAATAATTTCCAGGAGGCTAAAAATGCACTGGCGGAGGTGACGGCCCAGGCAGCAGAGAAGGCAGCCACAGGGGTTTTGGAGCTGGCAGAGAGAAGCACACGTATCTCCCTGGACGTAGACATCAAAGCTCCAGTTGTCTTCCTCCCACAATCCTCTGTTTCCCACAATGTCATTGTGGCAGATCTGGGTTTAGTGACTGTAAAGAACCGCTTTGAAATGGTCTCCTCTCCAACACACACCAAGATCCCCCCTGTTATGGACATCATGGCTGTTGGACTGAGTGATCTTAAAATGTACAGGTTAGGAGAGTATTACAAATGACTTGTTTTATATATTTAAACACATTGACTAATTTGAATTATTTAATTAAATTTAACTGCCCTAAAATAAAATTTTCATTGTTTGATGAATGTAATGTTTTTGTATTTTCTCAGGACCACATTCAGTGATGGACTATTTAATAGTGAGATTCAGTTACTCAAACCAGTCAACATGGATCTGTCAATCAAACGCAATCTCTCTGCCTCCTGGTATCACAGCATACCTGACATCCAGATCAATGCACACCTCAAACCCATGAGTGTAAGAGCATATATTTGTGTTTATTTCTGTGTGTGATTTATAGGGGTAAGGGATAATGCAGCTAATATAAATGTGTGTTTATTGTAGCTGATCTTGAGTCAGGAGGACCTCACTATAGTGCTGAAGACTCTGAGTGAGAATCTGTCTGAGACTTCTGGTGATCCTCCAGCTCCATCCAGCTCTGATAAAGGAGACACAGTTTCTACCAAAGATTCTCAGAGTTCTGGAGGTATAAAACACACACAAACACAGATTGTGAAGCTTTATCGATCACTACTGTATGCATAGGTTATGTCAAGCATAATTTCTGTGTCATTGTCTTTGCATTTTTTTGGAAATGGGTATGGATATCCTGCATTAATTAAAGGGATAGTTCACCCAAAAATGAAAATTATCCCATGATTTACTCACCCTCAAGCCATCCTTGGTGAATGACTTAAAAATGAACTCCATAAAGGTGAAAGCAACATATCTAAGTGAAGCCCAAACTAGGCAGAATAAGCAGTGTTGCTTTAGTGATGTTTAATTAAAGCGCTTCTCCGATAGCTTGTGCCGACAACTTGGATAAACTAGGCTACAGCAGGTAATCATGTCATCTGTGTGGTTGCATAAAGGATGCTTATGAAATATATATCAGCTTTTAGATTCTGTTGATTTTATCACGAAATTCAAACAATAAAATTGGCCTACCATTTGGCACTCTGGCGACAGATCGCTGTACCGTTCAAGCGGCAACATGGATCAAACGGCTCATGAACTGATCATATCTTACTAGTTACAGCAATAAATAAATATAAATCAATATCAGAAGGTATGTTGGAAGATGCAGTAGGCCTACAACTAACCGAAATGTGTCATGTCTCATGTAGTTTCTCAATCTCAACCGCGGAATGACCTTTAATAGTCAATTACCTTTACATTGAGAAAAGCATCGGTGTAAAAAAGCTATTCAGTGTCCATAGCTCGATTTAAAGTTAGCTAAAAATATTTCTAGAGAAGAGCATTTTGCTAAATATGCTCTGAACGTATTCATTATGTTTTTACTTAACCTGTTAGTGATAGCCTACATTAAATCGTGAAGACATGTTTGAATAAATGTGTCAGTTAGCCATCGTTTAAATGTTTCTTTTTATATTGGAGTATAAACATTTTAGGCCTAAAAAGATATATATATGCTATAGTTATTTGATATAAAAACTGCTTTATGAGCAATTTAAATGTTTGTACACCTCAGTTGATTATGCAAGTCTAGTTCCAGAGGAAGAGTGACCTCTAAACCTTAATGACAAACGCGGAAGCACAGAGGATAGAGCAAAACAAAACACTGGTCATGAATTATAAGTCTAAAATGAAATTTTTTAAAAGAGAAATGTTGGAGGATTTCGATATAAGAGAAGAGGAGCTTGAATTTGTTGCCCAGCCCTATTTGTTTGAACCGCGAGAGGCATCTACTCTCACCTAAGCTTACTCTACTCCTCTTCTGTCAGAATTCGACTTTCGTACGGCCATTGCCGGAAGCCAGTTATTATAATTTATAAAGTTTTAAATATGGATATTTTTCTTTAAAAAAAACATTGCTTCTCTTCAGAAGGCCTTTATTAAATCCCTGGAGTCGTATGGATTACTTTTATGATGGATGGATGTGCTTTTTTGGGCTTCAAAATCTTGAGCCCCATTCACTCCCATTATAAAGCTTGTAAGAGCCAGAATATTTTAAAATATATCTCCGATTTTGTTCGTTTGAAAGAAGAAAGGATGGCTTGAGGGTGAGTAAATCATGGGATATTTTTCATTTTTGGGTGAACTATCCCTTTAAGGGTCATTTCAAGTATTTCAAACCACATTATAGCAATTCCTAATGCCATAAATAAAAATAATTTTAAAAGATCAGACAAAATAGACGTAGTATTTGACTACTTTTAAATATTTTCATATTTGAATATTTAATAATTAAAATTTGTTGCATATTTTTGTCAAAATAACAAAGAAACACTTTATAAAATGTATTCTTTCTCTTAATTTAACACACGACTCATGCGAATCGAAAGCCACTTCAAAGAGCACGTCGCAGCATTGAGTTCACTTTCATGCTTGAATGAACAAAAACACACGAAATTATGCCAAAATGCCATTATGACGAGCATCCTCATAAGCACAGTCCTAAATGAGTTAAATAAGGTCTTAAATTAACGTAAAGAGTTGTGAGACAATTGAATGCATGTCAGAAGTGACAGCAGCCTATTAAACCTGCTGCTGTCTGTCATTAAAGTTAATCAAAGAACAGAAGACAAAGAGAAAATCACTCACTGCTTTTGGCTGAATAACTTATATAGCTTTAATAAGGATAAATCTATATTTAATTTATGCAGTGAAGACTTTGGAGTGTTTGATAACTTTATTCAATTTCTGTATATTCCCTACCTGTTAGATCAAACTGTCTTTGTTGTTTCTACATTAATATGGAAATTAAATATGAAATTATTGCAGTGTTATTTTTTTTAGTGTTTTCTTAGCAGGTTTGTAATAATTATTACAGAATTGCCCATGTATTTATTAATTCAAACATATTTCCCAATTCAAAAAAGTATTGAGGTAATATTCTCAAACAGCACCTTTTTTATTTTGTTGTAGGGAACACAGTTGTGACCGCAGCAGTGGTGGAGGGCCAGAAAACAGGCAAACTAAAGAACACTCTGAAACTGGACTTTAAGTTTGACTCCATGACACTGGTCCTGTACAGCCCGAACAACGAGGTGACAAAATACGAAAGTTTAAAGTTTACATTTGAATAGTTTGTATCCTGGTTCAGTTTTTGGAATCTGTTTGTGTATAGGTCCAGTTATCAGACTCTCGTGATGAGAGTTTGAAGTTGGCAGAGTTCACGTTGGGCACCATCTCCACCGCTGTGCACATGTTCTCTGACAGCTCCATGAAAGCCTCCCTCAAACTCACAAACTGTCTCCTTGATGACAAGAGACAGAGGGTGAAAATGATCACATCCAGGTAGATCACACATGCTGAAGATGCTCCAGTTTGTGTTAAACGTTGTTTATATGTACAAATGTAATGTTCTCCTGCCCCATACAATTGACATTAGAGTCATTGCTCATTTTCTGGGATATAGCTAACTAATTGATCAAATCAGTAATAATCGAATAATTTAATTATCGATTAGTTGTTGTTTTTTGCTCTGTGCAACCGCTGTCTTAAATCATTAATGTTGTAGCATTTATATATATATTTGTTTTGCACAAAACGCATGCTTACATATCCAATTAATCAATCAATCAAAGAAAGAATCAATAGATTATTCGATAATCAAAAGATTCTTTGCTCTGTGAATGAAGAACCTCTTTATCTAAAATCACTAATGTTAAAACATTAATATTTAAAACCTTTTTTGCACAAAATGTATGCGTATATGTCCAATTAATTGATTATTTGAATAAAAAAAATGTAAAAAAATAATTAATGGATAACCAAAAGTTTCTTTGCTCTGTGCTTGAAAAAACCTCTTTATCTGAAATCACTTTATATTTTATATATACTGTATATATCTGTTTTTGCACAAAATGTATGCTTACATATGCAGTTAATCAAAGAAAGAGTCAAAAGATGAATTGATTATGAAAAGTTGTTAGTTACAGTCTTATGGTAAATAAAGTTCGTCATTGAGTCACTAAATGTCTTCTCTACTTTCATGCTGCTTTAGGATGATGGCGATGCGTCAGGGCAGGGAAGGCAATGTGATGGTAGACGTGAGTTACCGACAAGGCCGGGAATATACCGTTCTGGACACCCTGGTTCAGGACATCTATCTGTGTGCCAGTGTAGAGTTCCTGCTCACAGTAGCTGATGTCTTTCTTAAAGCTATGGCAGACGGCTTCTCTGGTCCTCCTAAGAGCAACAAACAACCCGCCAGCTCCTCTAAAGACCCAGGTTAGTGATTTGTAGTCAAGGTACCAATAACAAATGTGACCAGTCACGGAAAGAAGGGACACAAGTCGGTTCTGGGGCATTTTGAGTTATTCACAGATTCTGAAAGTGTAGTCTCCAAGCTTTCCAACGATGTGTAACACATGGAAATCTGATAATATTTGGAGAAGTTGTGGCCATTTGAAGGTAGGCACTTAAGAAAGCTCTATAGGGAGAAAAACCCCTTTAAAGTTTCTGCAGTTCTCACCTGTTCTCACCTGCTGAGAGTGACAATAGGGCTCATTTACATCTCATTTAGATAAGCCATACCCCCTGTAAAGCCCCCCTCTGTAAAGCTGCATGGACCGCATACTATTAATAATAAAGGATAATGTGCATTGTAAATGTCAGTAATTTATCTTTTTTGACTTTTATAAAAATGATTTAGAGGCTGAAAATGATTTGGAGATAACATGTTGTAAGACACTCCTTTAAAATCTGGCCATAATTTTTAATGTTATTATTTTAATGTTTATGTAAGGAAAAAGTACATATTGATGCTAATTTTATTTGTTATTTGCTGGTTTTCTACATAAAACTTGGTGAATTGATTTCATTGTGTAGCATTAGGACTTTTTGAACAGGATTCTGTGATAACCGTGATCATTTTGGTCACTATAATCATGAAATGAAATTTTCTCACCTGAGAAGACAAAAGAATCACATAATAATGACCTGAAATGACTTGCATAATAATGAGGCCTTTCAGTCAGGTAGGCTGTGAAAAACCCTCTGTGATGTGATCATGTCTCAAGCTCATCATGGTGTATATCAAACATACAGAAAAAACAGCAATACTGTGAAATATTATTACAATTTAAAATAATGGTATTATATACTTTAAAATATAATGTATTTCTGTGATGCAAAGTGTCTGAACAATGTTACCTCTATGGCATTTCATATAGGCTTTTATAATGTACATTTGGAGAAATATTGATGGATTCTCATATGTTTATGTCAATTTTCTATACAGAGGAGTAATATTTATTCAATATTTATTGTCATCACTGTGAGCGCTGGTGTTTTCAATTCATACTTGCAGCCGGAGGGCGCTCTGTGCACCTTTAGTCCACAAATGCCTGCTAAAGAAGAATAGGCAATCCAGGAACTAACTGAACTAACAGAGGCCAGAGATCGCTAACTATGGCTATTCAAAACACTTTTCAAGACAATAAATATACGATTGAGACGATGTATGCATGTATTGACTGAATTTGTGTCTGAATAGCGCTGGCTCCGTGGGCGTGGCCGCATTAGCGGATAATGAGCTGAATCACAGACTTCTGACATGGCTCTCTTTTCATACAGATTACATAAACAGAGAATATTTGTTTTCGATTTGACTTACACGATTTAAAACCTGACATTTCAACGTTTTTTTATACATAAGTCTATTTTTTTTGTCATTAGTATTCACTAAGTTACAGTTAATTTTCTGAGAACTATCAGATTGGAGTTCGTTCAGAGGGAGACGAGAGATCACGCATTATGTTAGTTTTCTTTATTTTTCAAAAAGCACAACATTTTGTTTTTACTCTGAGTGTACACAAATAAAAGAAGACATTCTATAGTTTCAATTGACATATTACTTATGTCTCTATGACAAAAAATGACGGAGTATTTTAAGTCTGTTTTGCTGCAATGTGAAAAAAATCCTGCAAAACGCGCCGGCGCGTTACCCAGTATGGAAATACACACAGACAATGACACGCCCCTACTGCGTACTAGAATCTCTGAAAAACAAGCCAATTTCAACCTCAAAATGTACGCTTTTAAATATACCAATACTGCTATCTCAAACACGGAGAGGCTTCTTCATGATCTCAACTAACAGATTCTGCAAAAAATCGAAAATCACCAATTTTGAAAAAAAACGCTTCTTTCTCATTTTGCTCGAGAGTTGTGCTGCCGACTTGTGTCCCTGGTTTCCGTGACGGGTCACAAATGTTTATTGAATAGGTTCAATAAACATTTGTTTTACCTTGCTGTTTGCAGGGTTATTATCGTGTACTAAAACTATAAACATTTTTATTACTTTATTACATTAAGTGAAATAACTTTTGTTTTATTTCAATTAGTTGCCAAAACAGCATTTCTCATTTTCATTTAGTTTAACTTAAAGAACTAAAATTACTAAAAACAAAATGACTAAAACATTCAAATTAAAACAGTTAATCTAAAAATAAAAGCTAATTCAACATATTAAAGGTGCCCTAGAGCGTTTTTTCACAAGATGTAATATAAGTCTAAGGTGTCCCCTGAATGTGTCTGTAAAGTTTCAGCTCAAAATACCCCATAGATTTTTTTTATACATTTTTTTAACTGCCTATTTTGGGGCATCATTAAATATGCGCCGATTCAGGCTGCTTCCCCTTTAAATCGTCGCGCTCCCTGCCCCCGAGCTCTCGACTCTATATACATTGCATAAACAAAGTTCACACAGCTAATATAACCCTCAAAATGGATCTTTACAAAGTGTTCGTCATGCATGCTGCATGCATGCATCAGATCATGTGAGTATAGTATTTATTTGGATGTTTACATTTGATTCTGAATGAGTTTGATAGTGCACCGTGGCTAAGGGGCTAACGCGACACTGTTGGAGAGATTTATAAAGAATGAAGTTGTGTTTATGAATTATACAGACTGCAAGTGTTTAAAAATGAAAATAGCGACGGCTCTTGTCTCCGTGAATACAGTAAGAAACGATGGTAACTTTAACCACATTTAACAGTACATTAGCAACATGCTAACGAAACATTTAGAAAGACAATTTACAAATATCACTAAAAATATCATGGTATCATGGATCATGAACAGTTATTATTGCTCCATCTGCTTATTATAGCTCCACTATTTGATTTGTGTCTTTCCTTTGCAAGCTGTTCCTGCTCCACCAGTGGTTTCCAAAACCGAGATGAACGTTCTGGTAAAGAATCCTGAGATAGTTTTTGTGGCCGATCTCACACGTGCTGAAGCTCCGGCTCTGGTTATGACGACACAGTGTGAGCTGGTGATGAAGAGCGAGCCCAGCGGTCAGTCAATGACGGCCGCCATTTCAGATCTGAAGGTGGTGGCTTGTCCGTTTGTGCGAGAGAAGCGTGAAAACAACGTGACGACGGTGCTCCAGCCATGTCAGGTGTTCTTCCAGAGCAGCCAATCGCCTTCTCAGCCTCAGACCATTGAGCTGTCCATTAGCTCCCTCACACTCAAGGTGATGTAGCTTTAAATGGTGATCAGCTAGTATTTAGAAATCATTGATATCTTAAAGCTGCAGTTGCAAAACGGCCTGTTTAATTCTGAGGGTCAGTGAGACGGTGTAAAATGGGGTCCCCGTGGGTCCTTAAAGGGACAGTTCATACAAAATCATTTACTCACCCTCAAGTTGTTCCAAACCCGTATGAATTTCTTTCTTCTGCTGAACACAAAAGAAGATATTCTGAAGAATGTTGATAACCAAATAGTTAATGGATCCCCATTGACTTCAATAGTAGGAAAATAATAGAAAATGGGAAAGAAATTCATACAGGTTTGGAACAACTTGAGGGTGAGTAAATGATGACAGAATTTAAAATTTTTTGGGTGAACTATCTCTTTAAAACAGTTTTACAAAACAAATTTAAGTCTCAAATATTTTGAATGGTATAACGAAAGTCTTAATTATCATTTTAAATGTGGGGACAGAAAATCAGTAACCACAATATGGCGTAAAATGATTATTAAACAATATTAACAAAAGATGATTTAATTAAATAAATGTGAGTGCTGCAAGTTTCATTATAAAAACGTGGTGCTGTTGCACTTTCTAAAGGCTCACGGTTTCAGTGCAGTTCGCAATAAATACAGCACATTTATGCCAATATATCTACTGTTGATGAACTATCACACTAATTGACTTTTATGAAAAATGTAGGAGCAAATAAAGAACTTTAGGGGCGCAATGAGAATTTATCAAATCATTTGTTTTTCCTTAAGACATTTACAAGCTAAATTATTTTATTTTAATACAAACACTAGGTTTTTAAGTATGTCTGCTTCAAACTGTATTAATTAGTAATTAGGGAATTATGTATATTCTAAATAAACATTTAATTAATTGCCAGCTAAATATATTTTGTAACCAAAATACCAATAATAACCAGAAAAAAATTTTTATGCATAATGCGGGACTTTAAATTATAAACAAGCCCAAAATACAGTGGGACTCTTATTTTGAAATGTCTTTATTACTGGCTGCTCATTCATACATATGAGAGAGATAAAATATCCGCTCTTACAACCATCTAAATCATATTACAATACAAACACCATAAAGTAAACCTTGTCATAATTCATCAACAGTAAATCATAAGCAATTGTTTGGCATAAATGTAAAGTATTCTTTGATTGAGAACAACTCTGAAACTTTTGAAATTTAGTAATCACATTAAGCTGTATCACAATTGCTGTTTTCCAGCCTCAAATTTAAGACCTCTTAAAATGAAAATTAAGACTTCTGTTATACCATTTAAGATATATAAGACCTTTTATGACCTTAATTTAGAAAAAAAAAAAAAAAGAATTTATTCAAATTCAATGCATGTTTGCACACATCTATTTTTAGTTGTAAATGTGAGTGAAATGCTTACACTGTCAAGCCTTGTAAAAGAATCTGAGACACATGATTTATTTTGAGATTTTATGGGTTTGTTCTGAATGGACATACATTATTAATTTTATTTGTGCAGGTCTTAAAAAAGGTCTTAAAAAGCCTTACATTTGATTTTTGAATCCCTGCAGATACCCTGTGAAATAGTTATGAAAACAAACTTACGTTTGCAGTTTTTGTTGAAGAACATTATGGCAGACTTTAGGGAACAAAGCTAAGAAAGTGCGGAATATTAACCTTTTAGTTCCCTGTCTGATATTGGAACCAATTTCTACTGTCTTCCTGTTCCCAAAGGTCTCTCCCATCATCATAAACACCGTCATCACCATTCAGTCAGCGCTGAGCCCTGCAGCCGAAACCCCCGAGGAGATGGAGAGCCCCGTGCCACAGGATCTGTGGGAACGCCGCAGCCTGCGAGACCTGAAGCTCTGGTTCCTGGAGGAGGGAGGAGAGGAAGTCACCCGCTCCGTCATTCCACTCATTCCTCATGGAGAGTCTCTCAAAATGAGCATCCAGTCCATCTGCCTGACGCTGGAGGCCGGGGTGGGCCATCGCACCGTGCCCATGCTGCTGGCCAAAGCCTCGTTCCAGGGAGACGTGAAAAACTGGAGTACTCTCATTAACCTGCACTGTCATCTGGACTTGGAGGTCAGAGGATGTTGTAGTACAATGCACGATTAATCAAAGATATAACCGAAATCGCAATATGACTATGTCAGCATTTCAAAGTGTCTCTGTTGACACAGTAAATGCTGCTTCACACAAACTCATCTCTGCATCTGCCCAGAGTTTTGGTCACTTATTACATTTGTTTGGGAATGCGACATACGCCAACCGTCTTCCCATACTTTATGTATACAAAAGAGAAGCTTTAAAGGATAAGTTGACTTCAGAATTAAAATGTCCTGATAATTTATTCACCCCCATGTCATCCAAGATGTTTATGTCTTTATTCAGTCAAAAAGAAATGAATGTTTTTAAAGAAAACATTCCAGGATTTTTCTCCATATAGTGGACTTCACTGGGGTTCAACGGGTTGAAGGTCCAAATATCAGTTTCAGTGCAGCTTCAAAGAGCTCTACATGATCCCAGATGAGGAATAAGGGTCTTATCTAGTGAAAAGATCAGCCATTTTCAAAAAAAATAAAATGATATACTTTTTAACCACAAATGATCATCTTGCACTGCTCTGTGATGCGCCACACATTACGTAATCACGTTGGAAAGGTCACGTGTGATGTAAGCGGAAGTACTGATCCAGTGTTTACATAGTGAATGTGCAAAGACTAAGTCAAATAACCTTTACAAAAAAAAGGTAAAACAACGATGTCGGATGATTTTGAAGTTGGAGGAGAAAATGAGATGGAGTTTTTCGCCCTACCGCAGTACTTCCGCGTGACCTTTCCAACATGACTACGTAATGCGTGGCGTATCGCAGAGCAGTGCATGACGAGCATTTGTGGTTAAAAAGTATATAAACTTTAATTTTTTGTAGAAAATGACCAATCATTTCTCTAGATTAGACTCTTATTCCTCGTCTGGGATCATGTAGAGTCCTTTGAAGCTGCACTGAAACTGACATTTGGACCTTCAACCCGTTGAACCCCAGTGAAGTCCACTATATGGAGAAAAATCCTGGAATGTTTTCCTCAAAAACCTTAATTTCTTTTTGACTGAAGAAAGAAAGACATGAACATCTTGAATGACATGGGGGTGAGTAAATTATCAGGAAATTTTAATTCTGAAGTGAACTAATCCTTTAAGGGCTCCAGGCAGTTTTTTGTCAAAGTTTGATGGTTTAACGTTTGAAATGAAGAAATTAAGAGCCATAAATATTAGTATTATAATTTTACATTTTTAATAATAAAAATAAAAAAAATCAATAAAATGATTATATTATTATTTTTATTAAATACATTTTTTTTTTTTTACAGTGATATATTACAATAGTAATATTTCCTATGTTGTTTTTATTTAGTAATAATAATACAAATTAAAAACAATATTATTTATTATTTTATGGTCATTTTGTTAGATATAATCATAAAATGTTGGTCAAACTCTGCAGCCCTACAAACAAGCAAAACAAAAAAGCACAGCAAACCTGATGTTTTTTAAACCAATCAGAAAAATCGCAGTTATTTTGCCCTAGTTCAGTGTACATTGCAGTACAAAGTACTCAGTGTACATTTAAATTGATGCATTTGTCAGATGCTTATCCAAAGATGCTTATAGGAATGGCATGAGTACTCCAGTACTCCCAGCTACGGATGCACGATTAATTGAAATAAAACCAATATCCCGGTTGTGGCTTAGTGCGATTTATCATATTGCAAATAAATTAACTTGTTTGCTATGTTTCAGAGTGAAGCACGGCACTGTGTATTGTTATGGTTTTTTACACATGAGCAGCTCTTGATAAAGTGTTTGCAGTGCCTCAGAGTTGTTTGGTTCACAGTAAATACTGCTCCACACAAACTCATCTTTGCAAGTGCTGTGAGTTTGAGTTGCAAAAAAGCTTACGGCTGAACCATTTGAACTGCTTTGCTAGTTTCGGAACTTGCACACTTTTAACCTTCACACTATCTTAACATGTCTCTCATGGCGTGAGATGCTGAAAAAACAGTGAAATGTGACCAGACTGAACAAAATGTCCATCCATACTGTGTCAAGTTTATTGTCATTGTTCTGTGGCATCTAGCTTCTACAATATTTAAAGTATGCAAGACAAATGATTTGAAATGATGTTAGTGTCCTATAACAAGTTGTTTGTTTCCTGTAGGTGAATTATTATAATGAGATGATGGGTTTATGGGAACCGCTGTTGGAACCGCTGGACGATGAGGAAAAAGATGGCTTTCGACCATGGACTCTGGCACTGAAGGTTACCTTTCATTTCAGGCCTAATCTGTTACTGAAAGAACTTTTCATGAGTTCATACGATAAATAATATTGCCTCTACAGATGAAGAAGAAACCAGTAACATATTCTGGGATATCTGATGAGGTGGACGGCAGCGTGCCTGATTACAAAACGGTCATCAGCTTCACGAGTAAAGACCAGCTTAACGTCACCCTCTCCAAGTGTGGCCTTCACATGCTCAGTAATCTAGGAACGGTATGAGATTGAGATGATTCCAGTGTGTGAAGATGGTTGAAATGAGACGTCTTTCTATTACAGATAGAATAAATGGAGTTAAAGATGAGTGTTTTCTTCTGTTTGCTTTGCAGGCATTTGCAGAGGCCGCTAAACAGACTGCCGAGTGCTTTCAGACGGACCAGGCTCCGTTTGTGGTCAAGAATCACTTAGGTTTGGCAGTGTCGGTGCTGCACAGCGAAGTGTTTAGACCCGTCGGTAAAGAGTCTAAAGATCGTGTGGTGGAGCTCCAGGATGGAGAGAGCCTGAATATGTACTACACCCTCACCGCTGAGTCCAGTGACCAGTTCTCAGCCATGACCAGCCTCAGCGCCAAAAACTACATTCAGCCCAGTAAGACTGCATGACAACCCATGACCTTTCTGATTATAGATCACAAAATTACTAGTACACTCTAAAAATAAAGGCTCCAAAATGGGTAGAACCTAGTGTTGTCAAAAGTACCGGTACTTCGGTACCAAGTCGGTACTGAAATTTTGAAAATGTGACGATACCCGCATTTCTGTAGTACCGAGATTCCGGGTATATTCGGTACCCACTGATAGGGCTGTGGCAGTATTTACGTGAATATGACACGAGTGAAGCACAAAGCTTTGTTTACAAAAGAAATAATAGGTTAGCAAGTAAATGTGACATCGCAGCCATGGAAACATTTTGGTTCATGCCGAATGAGAGGTAGGCCTACTTGAGTCCATACATTTTAAAAGCTTTGTATTCTGTTTTGCGAATCGCAATCTGGTCACCTGATTAGCAGAGAATTTATCAATATTCCATTAGTTATTCCACTGAACATGGAATCTCTGTTTCTTTTCCCAAATCTTCACTCACACAGGGGATTATAAACGTTTCTTTCTTTCGCATTTAGGCCTATTTTAGGCTATTCGCATACTTTACTGTAGTAAAGTAGAAAAAAACACAGTAGGACAGAAACCTTTTTGCTTGCACGTCAATTTCTATTTAACACAGTTTGTGCTTGTTATTAGACTTTATTAGGCGCGTCAAGTTAATTTGTATATAGCGCGTTTCACAAACGCTGGTGATTTATACTTTCGTTTTCTCTGACAGCGCAAAATCAAACATAGCCTGAATGTCTTGCCCCTGCGGAGGATAAAACTCGGTCTTCAGACCTTTTACAAGAAGTGTCAGTTGCTTGTATCATCAGGAGATAACATGAAGATATATAAATCTAAATATAGCTAAAATAAACACGCTCGTCTGTTGAAAAAACCAGCATATGCTGGTAAAGTAGGTTTTGAAGCTGGAATGCTGGTTTGAGTTGGTTTATGTTGGTCCAGGACCAGCACTTGACCAGCATAAACCAGCTCATACCAGCATGCCAGCTTCAAAACCTTCCTTACCAGCATATGCTCGTTTTTTCAACAGTACAAAATGGATGTTTGAGCATTTATTTTTTTATTTTTTTTATATTTCAAAATGTATTTAATTGAGGTTGCCTATATATACACACACAAACATACACACACACACTCCAAATCATATTTAATGTATTTAAAATAGGCTATATAAAATAAAATAGTTCCAACAGATTTTGCTGTGGTACCGAAATTGGTACCGAGAACCGTAAAGTTTTCATGGTATCGGTACCGACTACTGGAATTTTGGTACCGTGACAACACTAGTAGAACCATTTTGGGTTCCACTAAGAACCTTTTAGTCAACAGTTCAGTAGCAATTATTTTCTTAGTATAAACAACATTTTTCCACTCTAAAGAACCTTTTGTGCAATGGAAAGTTTCCATGGATGTGAAAGGTTCTTCATAGAACAATAGATGCCAATAAAGAACCTTTTTTTTGTTTAAAGATTGTATATATTTCTAGACAAAAACTAGTCTGACATTCCTTTTGTTTTTCCTCTTCTCCAGCTCCGGTTGGCCACACTACCGCAAGCGTGATCCCACTGATCAAAACAGGACGGGGCATGTACAGCGTCATGCACCTTGACTCAGGTGTCACTCGCTTCTTCGTCTGTCAGATTTACACCGTCGAGGGGAGCAAATATGTCAAGATCCGCTCTCCTTTCCAGGTGGATGTTACACACACACACACACACATATCAGTCACACACAAAATGTAGACACCTATTCACAGCCTCAGATTTCTCTCATAATCAGAACAGAAAAACAGAAGAATCCGGCCTTCTCTTTAAAAATCACATTATGCCTAGGCAGAATCTGTGAATTTATTTCAAAACTTCTGCTTTGATTTTGAGAAAAGATTCTATGCCATAATCTTATGAATAGCTGTAAACATATTTAAATGATCTATGATATTTAATAAATTAATAAATGTACATTTTATTTCATCATTCATGATGTCATTGCTTTTTATTGACTTTTTTATTTTTTTTATTTTAGATTATCAATCACTTTTCGGTGCCGATCCGTGTTTATGAAGGATCTGAGTGTCTGGGCATCTCTCTGCCTACAGAGGAGTTCTGTGTGCCGCTCGGCTCTTACAGGTCAGTTACAGTCAGTTATCAGCTCTGACTCAATAAAGTACACTACAAAAAATTCCTTCTAATGTCGTTGCCGATAGCCTTGTGGGCAGCATGCCGACGTGTAGGTACTTCGGGTGACCCGAGTTTGAGTTCCGGCTCTTTCCCTCTCTCTCTCCCAATTCTCTTCCTGTCAACGTTCTCAATAATAGGCAAAAACGCCAAAAATAAATCTTAAAAATAATTTAAAAAACCCTTTTAATTCAGTATTTTTTCTTGTTGTTCAGGAAAAGTACATTTACTTGAGAAGCAGTGTTGAGAATATACCTTTATTTAATTTATAATAATAATGATATGTTATTTTGTATTATTATTTTGTTTATTATTAATAAATAAACAATTATTTAATTATTATTATGGCCAGGTGTTTAGAATTTTTTTCTACAAACCTTGTCCAGTTTTCACCAAATTTGATAAAAACTAGCCTGTTTAAATCTAGGGATCAAATAGAGGAAGGAAAATATCTATGAAAAGCTAAAATATAAATATAATCTGTAGATTGAATCATGCCTTTTATGTTTTTTCAGATATTACCTTTCATGTAGTGTTTAATGTAGCTTTTTGTGAATGTAAAATGTAAAAGTGAGTTATTGTCTCCTAAAAGAAAGAATCGATTCTGAACCTCCTGAAACGAGTCGTTAGTAATTCCAGTCTCTCTTCCTGCATGAACTTATGGAGGTATTTAACAAATCTGCTTAATGTCAGACTATGGTCTTCACAACGTCAAGTCACCTTTATTTATATAGCGCTTTATACAAAACAGCTTTACAGTGATAACAAGAAAAATAATCATATCTTTGCCCCACCCTCAAACACTGTAGTTGTAGCTGAGACTGGAAGAGTTTGGTTCATGTAGTCCACATGACGAGAAGATGCTGTTTTAATGCACTGCAAATCCACTTTGAATCACTTTCAAAGGATGAGGACTCGCGCTGGGATTGATACGGTAAAACCACTGCCATCGTTACTGTTTGTATCACTGTGTATCAAGTGCTGAGGAAGATACGGAGCCCATTTGGTTACCGACATGCACTGTAAGCGGTCGACCAATCACAAAATACTGGCATATCTGACCAATCAGAGCAGAGTAGGCTCTCAAAAAGGCGGGGCTTAGAGAGACCAAATCCTTTATTGAACCGTTTCAGACACTAAGAGAAAAGAGCTGATGCTGTAATGGATATTATGAGAAAAATGGTGGGGGTTTTTTGACGTTGGATGCATGTAAACCTGTTGTAGGAGACTCCAAAACAAAATTAGGAGCCTTTAAAATAGCATAATTGGGGCACTTTAAACTAACAATCTTTCCATTTTAAATTGTTTGCTGCTTGTTTTCAGAGCTGAACTGAGTCTACAGCCTGTAACTGAAGGCGAGGAACAGTACGAGTGCTCCGAGGGTTTCACTTATAATGAGGTGATTCAGAAGCCTGGAGAGCGTCTACAGAAAACCTGCTATCTTCATGGAGACAGCTCCCAGATGCTGAAGGTCAACATGGTTCCTCTTCCAGATGCTGTGATGTCACATAGCACTGAGGAGGAGTTTGACAAGCCCATTGTTCTGCACCTGTGGCCCACCGTTCTCCTCCGCAACCTTCTGCCGTACCCCATCACCTTCAAGTTGAAGGTACAAGAGGTGTTACTGAGTCAGACATGTTGTAGTTTGGCCTGTCACAGTTATCATTTATTACAGATGCCCACTGTAATGGTTCCATATTGGTCATTTGCCGATATTACAGATATTTTAATTCTTTAAGTTCAAGTCTTTTTGTAATTTCTATAGAAATTTTTACAGTAACCACGACTTTCTGAAATGAAAGAATATTATTTTCAGGCATGTAACAGGTATTAAATGTATAGTTCCATATTGTACATAACTGTTTTTGTTTGCAGGGCAATGGAGATTTCCCCTCTACCTCACTAAAAGAGGGCCACTCCTCCCAGATCCACACAGCCATCATGGATTTCTCCACTCTGGAGTTGAGGCTGCTGGGATACCTGCAGCAGGACTGGGAGTCCCATTACAGTCTCTGCAGCGACCATGACGAGATCAATTTCATCAAATTCCGCTCGCTGGGATTGGACGAGGAGCCGGAGGCGAGGCAGGAGCTGGACATTGCTGTCCATGTTAAGAAGGAGGAGGGTCAATCGGTGGTGGCCATCCACTCCCCTTACTGGATGGTGAATAAAACGGGCAGACTGTTACAGTACAAGGCAGATGATATTCATCGCAAACACCCGAAGGATTACGACATGCCTCTCCTCTTCTCCTTCAAACCACGCAACTTTCTGCAGAACAACAAGGTTTGGGAGAATGTCATCAAGCATGTAGCTGTTTTATTGATCAATTATCTAACTTCTCATTCTGTTTACAGATTCGCTTGATGATTTCAGAAAGTGAATTATCAGACGATTTCTCTATCGACACCGTCGGGAGTTATGGTGACGTCAAATGCAAAGGCAGACACAAGGATTACATGGTGACCATTCTTTCATTATAGCCATTAATTGTTGATTTTGTCTATATCCTCCTGAGACCCAGAATTTTTTTTTTTTATTTAGTATTTTTTCACGTCATTATATTGTTTAGCATAAGAAACAAATAAAAAAAGTATTTTTTTTGAAAAATTATATTTTATTCACATGTTATGATATGTCCTCTGTAGTGGACACCAGGACTAAGTTGTTTAAAAAATAACATGGCATGAAATGATATGTATAGGCAAAAACAATGGGATTTTTTTTTTAATCACCAATTAATTTTTAGGCTTCAGGATTGTTTTTAATCAAACTTTGTATAAAGATGATTCTCAACTATGTTATGAAAGATATAATGGAATTAATTGATATACAATTTTACTTTATGCAATATGTGGTTAAAATAGACATACAGGTCCTTCTAAAAAAATTAGCATATTGTGATAAAAGTTCATTATTTTCCATAATGTAATGATAAAATTAAACTTTCATATATTTTAGATTCATTGCACACCAACTGAAATATTTCAGGTCTTTTATTGTTTTAATACTGATGATTTTGGCATACAGCTCATGAAAACCCCAAATTCCTATCTCAAAAAATTAGCATATTTCATCCGACCAATAAAAGAAAAGTGTTTTTAATACAAAAAAAGTCAACCTTCAAATAATTATGTTCAGTTATGCACTCAATACTTGGTCGGGAATCCTTTTGCAGAAATGACTGCTTCAATGCGGCGTGGCATGGAGGCAATCAGCCTGTGGCACTGCTGAGGTGTTATGGAGGCCCAGGATGCTTCGATAGCGGCCTTAAGCTCATCCAGAGTGTTGGGTCTTGCGTCTCTCAACTTTCTCTTCACAATATCCCACAGATTCTCTATGGGGTTCAGGTCAGGAGAGTTGGCAGGCCAATTGAGCACAGTAATACCATGGTCAGTAAACCATTTACCAGTGGTTTTGGCACTGTGAGCAGGTGCCAGGTCGTGCTGAAAAACGAAATCTTCATCTCCATAAAGCTTTTCAGCAGATGGAAGCATGAAGTGCTCCAAAATCTCCTGATAGCTAGCTGCATTGACCCTGCCCTTGATAAAACACAGTGGACCAACACCAGCAGCTGACATGGCACCCCAGACCATCACTGACTGTGGGAACTTGACACTGGACTTCAGGCATTTTGGCATTTCCTTCTCCCCAGTCTTCCTCCAGACTCTGGCACCTTGATTTCCGAATGACTTTGGACCACTGAGCAACAGTCCAGTGCTGCTTCTCTGTAGCCCAGGTCAGGCGCTTCTGCCGCTGTTTCTGGTTCAAAAGTGGCTTGACCTGGGGAATGCGGCACCTGTAGCCCATTTCCTGCACACGCCTGTGCACGGTGGCTCTGGATGTTTCTACTCCAGACTCAGTCCACTGCTTCCGCAGGTCCCCCAAGGTCTGGAATCGGTCCTTCTCCACAATCTTCCTCAGGGTCCGGTCACCTCTTCTCGTTGTGCAGCGTTTTTTGCCACACTTTTTCCTTCCCACAGACTTCCCACTGAGGTGCCTTGATACAGCACTCTGGGAACAGCCTATTCGTTCAGAAATTTCTTTCTGTGTCTTACCCTCTCGCTTGAGGGTGTCAATGATGGCCTTCTGGACAGCAGTCAGGTCGGCAGTCTTACCCATGATTGCGGTTTTGAGTAATGAACCAGGCTGGGAGTTTTTAAAAGCCTCAGGAATCTTTTGCAGGTGTTTAGAGTTAATTAGTTGATTCAGATGATTAGGTTAATAGCTCGTTTAGAGAACCTTTTCATGATATGCTAATTTTTTGAGATAGGAATTTTGGGTTTTCATGAGCTGTATGCCAAAATCATCAGTATTAAAACAATAAAAGACCTGAAATATTTCAGTTGGTGTGCAATGAATCTAAAATATATGAAAGTTTAATTTTATCATTACATTATGGAAAATAATGAACTTTTATCACAATATGCTAATTTTTTGAGAAGGACCTGTACATGGATTGTGTAATAATGGGAGTAATAATTGGCAACATTTTCATAATAATTTCTAATAATTAATAGGAATATTGATATATAATTTCTTTCCCTATTCACTTGTTGTATCTCCTAAAATGCCTGATAATCATGATTTAAGTCCCGGTGTCCTCTACAGAGGTCATGTATGAAATCAATGCCCTGTTTTGTAACAGAAAGTCATATTTTGATTTGAAACCCCATAACATTTATAACAAACAATTTGAAAATTAATATGATTTAAATGATAATTACAAAATATTATCATATTTCCATAAGAGTGCTAATTTTCATTTTCAGTCATATTTAAAGACCAAGAAGTTGTTGTCATGGCGAAACCTCTAAAAATGTGGTATCTCTGTAAAGCCCTGAATGTGCTCTTTACAGGACATCCAGACTTAAAACTGTGACATGTATGATGTCAGAGAAAATCACTAAAATCTAATGTCCACTACAGAGGACAGAAGTCTATTCCCGGGTCCCAGAAGGATACACAAAAATGTGCTTGTCCATTAACTTACATACATACATATACATATATATATATGTGTGTGTGTGTACTTTTTTTGAAGTTAAAGGTGCA
Organism: Anabarilius grahami; assembly: GCA_003731715.1. Lineage (NCBI taxonomy): Eukaryota > Metazoa > Chordata > Actinopteri > Cypriniformes > Xenocyprididae > Anabarilius > Anabarilius grahami. The sequence goes on from RJVU01069130.1 coordinate 2,726,731, forward strand.
ATATGTTTTGCAATTTTTGCGGTAAAATATCAAAAACCATTAGGCCAGTGTTAGGCCACTTGAGTACTTACAATATCCCAAATGTTTACAACTATTTGTAAATCGTGAGAAAATTGCAATTTTAACCAAGGCTCCGGGACGTGTGAGGAGTCGCCTGTCAATTGCGTCATACCCGCGTTACCCTCGGTTTCTGCTTTTATTTTGTAGAAACCATGGAAACACCAAAGACACTATAATATATTAAAAGTATATATTATTATTATTATTATTATTATTATTATTATGTTTTAATAGACAAGGGAATAACTGTTTTGATATATTTATAGACAGAAAACTAATTATTGTTATATAGTTCAACACGTTTAGTCTTATTGTTTAAATCTAATTTTCTTGATTTTTTGCGAGTACCATGCTTTACCATGCCTCAGAGAAAAACACTATTTTGTCAAGTAGCTAACATAGCATAATCAGATGCAGCTTTATTTTTAGTAACAGTAATACAGCTTTTTCTCCATCATACAATACGTTTTAAAATTAATTGCATGCCATTTATCAACACAAGCCATCCAGCATTTAATTATTTTCTAAAATCGATCTATCTTACTGCAGTGTGTAACAGTTTCTCACAGCAGCCGCAGAGCGAACGCACAGAGTAACGTTATAACATCATTTTCAACACACTCAAATGTATCTAATATGATAAACAGAGCTGTGTTACCTCATACTCATGACTGGAAAAGCGAAAGCGGCGCCGGCGACTGTGTCATAATAAAAGTCCCGCTGCTCGTGAGGCGTGTGTTGCGCAATCGCTCCAGCTCCTCGTTCAGCTCCCACAACACTCGCTCCTGCTCTGCTTCATTCTACAGTAACGTTAATAATCACATCCATGAACATGATTCCTATCCCTATTCTTTTGCACCGTCCGTTGAGGTGGAGACCACATGTCCCAAGATTCCGCGCTCAAACTTGGCGTCATCAAGCTACGCCTTTGTTTTGATTAGGCCTCTAGCGGACAAAATTATTACATACTGCACCTTTATGGACAGTCACATTTTTGAGTATATAAACAAAATCAATAATTTAGTCATCTAAGTCATTTAAAAAGGAAAAAAAACTAATATATATATATATATATAATATTCATACAAAAATGTTAACAAAAAAGGAATCATGGAGATAGATGCAGGGTTGTTATTGTTAACTACAACTATTAAAATTGTTTTTGTTAATAGAAATAAAGCTGAAATTAAATTAAAATATGTTAAATGGAAAAACGTCATATCTGAAAATAGATCATAAATAGATATGCTGCCTTGGCAACTAAATAAAATTAAGTTTAAGTTGAAATAATAACATTCCTTCATTCTGAAATAATAATAAATTAAAACTAAATAGAAATATAAAAAACTAATAAAAATTACAAAAGCACATAACAAAATGACCAAAACTTTAAAATTAAAATTAAAATATGAAAATAATATTCAAATGAAACATTAATAAATAATATAGTAGTATATAAATCATTCTAAAATAACACTGGTTTGACATTCACAATCTAATCAATTCCCAACGGATAAAGTCAAGTCCCATCCTACATCCCCCCCATTGGATCTTCTGTTTCACTCAGAAATATATCAGGTTACAAAATTAAAATGGGTTTCAAATGCCACATTTGAATATGTGTTGAGTGATGTCTGGTTTGATTATAGGTGGGAGTAAAGATCGACGCAACCAGCTTCAGTTTGACACGTTTGGTGACGTTCCTGCCTTTCTACATGCTGGTCAACAGAACCAAACATGTGTTTCATGTCTGTGAGGAGGGTGTAGAGCTCTGGACAGAGATGCGACCCGGACAGGTCAGGAGATAAAACTGACTATAACAGGAGAAATGTTTAATAATTCTCTGAACTGTGATATAGATCTGTCTGCTTCTTAGGCTGCTGTTCCATTCTGGCCAGAAAAAGACTCGAAGAAACTCAGAGTCAAAGTGGAGGGCTGCCAATCATCGCCACGGCCCTTTGACTTCCGCCAACCAGAGAACTGCCTCTTGCTGCACCTGGACAAAACTGTGAGTTAGTGTTTCCTACACAGACTGACATACACAAACACACTCCCCCTCACTTTATCCCTTTCTTGTTCCCTCTTGATTCTAGTTGGGTGGGATTATTGTGGACGTGAATCTGACAGAACATTCCGATGTGATCCGCTTCTCAGATTACCATGATGGTGCCGCTCCATTCCTCCTCATCAACCACACAAAGGACGAGGTGCTACAGTTCCATCAGAGGTGAGAGCCACAAACTCATGATGTGCAAGATCAAAGGTCAAAGTATTCCAGAGTTTAAAGACAATGTATGGGACAAAAATAAGGATGGTCCAGGGTCAGTTGATAGGACTGTCTTTGGCCCTGTTCGTCATGTACTGTATGTGTTTAAATGCCTTGCATTTGCTTTTTATTGATGAATTGAACGTTGTAATTGTGAATTCTTTTGAGTGAAATGTGGCAAGGTTACAAAATCTAGCTGCATATTATGTATACATGTTACATAAAATATAATATAATTAAGGCTGTTGATTTAACACATTTAAAATTATGAACTCATTTAACGCATTTCAAGTTGATTGGTGACAAAAATGAAGCAGGGCAACAACTCACTGTGCGATGGAGCCTATAGAATGCTGTTAGAATGACACTAAAATTCAAGATATTGGGGCAAAAATGCCCCTGTATGAGTTTTTGTCTCATATTTATATCATGATATAGTTAAGCAATATCACACAAGGAACGAGTGCAATAAATAAGAAGCTATGTTTTGTATATTTTAGACACAATATAGTCTGCTTTGCTCGATTTGGCCAACAAAAATATTGCCTATAAAGCCCAAGCAGAACTCTTGTGCATCTCTTGAGAAATACACAGCTGTGTTTCATTACTGAATGAGTCCCTGTTTTGAGTGAATCAATCACATGAACCAATGATTCAATGGACCATTCATAAAGAGCCATTTACTTTATTCCTGAATGAATCAGCCATTCGAACGAATCGAAGGAATGAAAGACTCAATGTGTCCTATCATACACCCGACGCAATGCGACGCCAGATGCGACAAAAGTGTTTTTTTGCTAGTTTCAGCCTGACGCAGTTATTATTTTCACATCCTGCTCCACTTTGTTTAAATAGCAAATGCACTCGTGCCCATCTGTTCGGCCATTGGAGTGCATGGGCGTACAAAACGAGGTGTGTTCAGGCACATTGTTGGCGCGTTTCTATTTTAAGGCAACTGAAAACGACTGCGCCATTGACCAACAAAAACCTGGTGTAAAGTCAATGGCGCAGTATTTTTTTGTTATTTAAAGAGCGTGTTAGTATGCGCCTAACTGGCTTTTAAAGGGAATGGGAGATAAGACTCTGATTGGTTTATTGCAAGTTATGCCCAAAACACACCCATGACTCTTTAAGAGAATAGGTACAACCCTTTTAGACCATGCACCTGTCGCGCCGACCATTTTTTCCGTCGTTAAACTAGCAAAAGTGAATTCGGACACGCCCTAAGTGCACCTGCGCCATGTGCTTTAGACCATGTGCTTACATCGTTAAAATAGGGCCCAATGACTTACTCATTTAGACATTTGCCTCCACCTACTGGCAGTTTACTATCATTTTATAAAAAAAAAATTATTTAATGCTTCCATATTAATAAAAAAACCCATTAAAGGTATAGTTCACCCTAAAATTAGAATTCTGTCTTCATTTACTGACCCTCATGGATGTTGAAGCCTAAAAGTTTATGTAATAAATTCTATGTTGAATCAAATATTTTTTAAAGCTACTTTTTGTAATGTCTATTTGATGCTTTTCTCATTTAACACAATAATGACTTTAAGTGATCTTTTAGGGGCAATTTCTCAGCCAAATTTGATGTGCTATTAATTTGTGATTAATTAATCGCCACATCATGTAATTAATTAGATAAAAAAAATTGATCGCTTGACAGCCCTAAATATAATACAATACAATACAATACAATTATAATATAATATTTCATGCATGGGCAAGGAAAAATAATATATCAATAAATAATAAATCCCACTATATATTATTTCTAGCTGAATGTTCACTTTAATGGAGGATAAAATAAAATAAAATGAAGAAATCAATTATCCATGTTATATTCAAAATTCAAAATGTAACTAAATTGACAAATAAGTAGACATTTATTTAATTTGTGTAAATATACTTAAAAGAAGATAAATAATTTTTTTAATTGCAACATTTAAATTATATTTTTGCTCTTTTTTATCCATTTGCAAAACGAGTTAAAAATGCCAATGCACAGATGGGAAGGTTTTTTTTAAAATTTTCGTATGTTTTTGCATTTTCATACAAGTTTGAATCTATTGTTAATGCAGTGAAAATGAAGCACAAACTTTCGTTCACTGAAACTTTACACTACAGTCTGTATTAATTTTTTAATCACTTTCATTGTCTGTTTTGTTTGGTTTTTATGTTTCTTTCCCTTGTAGCGTCAAGAAGCGGAAATGTTCTACTTGGGTTCAGGAAGAGATACTGGATATCTCTTTATCACTGGGGGAAGAGATTGAGCCCCTCTGGTACACAAACACACACAAACATTCTTACAGACAAAGTGATGTTGGCTGACACGCATGAAACAGTATTTCTTTTCCTTGCGATCTCATGCAGGATCTGGTGAAGGGAGTCGCACGATTCCTCACAAAACACTTGATAAGAATGCAGTTTTCTTCTTTAACTCATTTTCCTTCCACAGCTCTTAAGGTTGGAGTCTGAACTGAACTTTATGCTCATCTTTTCTCTCTTCTGATGATTTAAATTTTGTCTTTTAAACCTTGTGGACAGAAAAAGGAAATTGGCCAACTTGCTTCCAGTTTCTGTGCTTACAGCTTCATTTCCATTTACTAACAAATGAACTCGATATTCTGATGAGATGTACAGAGCATGAATATTTTTCCTTTTTTCCCTCATTGGACACTTATTGTGATTTTGGCTGCTGTTAAAGGGAAGTTGAACTGGCTGTGCTGTATATGAAGTGTAAATTATTCTTGGATATTATCTTGTCAATACTATGGGCCTGTTATTTCGGAGGTTTCTATATGCTATAACAAACACCTGTGAGCACCTGACTGCTGTGGCTGCATTGCTGTCATGATTTCAGCTTTATCTCTCAAATTATAAGGTGTAACTTGTGAAAGTGTCTCACTTTCATATAGTCTAAACAAACTTAAACTCTGTCGCACAAAATCAATTTTTTTTTCTTTCTTTTTTTTTTTTTTTTGCAGTACACACTACCGTTCAAAATTTGGGTTCTGTAAAATGTTTTTTTTAAAAGACGTCTCTTATGCTCACCAAGGCTGCATTTTTTTTGACCAAAAATACAGTAAAAACAGTAATATTGTGAAATATTATTACCATTAAAAAGAACTGTTTTCTATTAGAATATATTGTAAAATGTAATTTATTCCTGTGATCAAAGCTGAATTTTCAGCATCATTACTTCAGTCTTCAGTGTCACATGATCCTTCAGAAATAATTCTAATATGCTGATTTGATGTTGATAACAGTTACAATATTTTTGTGGAAACCGTGATGCATTTGATTTTTCAGGATTATTTGATGAATAGAAAGTTCAAAAGAACAGCATTTATTTGAAATCATAATCTTTTGTAACATTATTAATGTCTTTACTGTCACTTTTAATTAATTGAATCCATTCTTGCTGAATGAAAAGTATTAATTTGCTATAAAAAACAAAATCATACCCCAAACCTTTGGGCGGTTGTGTTTTCACATTTCACTGTGATTTTCGTTTTTATTGTTTTTTTTTTACTTTGTTGCAATTTTTGGGATGTTTTTGTGTGATGTTTGGTCATGTGGATGTCTGAACTAATCGTGTCATTCTGGCAGCTCTCAGGCAGAATTCGATGAGCTGGGACCAGGTCAGGCGGTCTACTACACTTGGGCTGAACCCACCGGCTCAAGAATCCTGAGCTGGAAATGGGGCAAATTCAAAGGAGAGCTGAAGAGTGAAGAGGTGAGAAATATCAAAACTAGGTTTGAAAATCGATTACAATATTAAACGATTAGTTCACTTCATAATTAAAATTTCCTGATAATTTACTCACCCCCATGTCGTCCAAGATGCTCATGTCTTTCTTTCTTCAGTCGAAAAGAAATTAAGATTTCTGAGGAAAACATTCCAGGATTTTTCTCCATATAGTGGACTTCACTGGGGTTCAACGGGTTGAAGGTCCAAATGACAGTTTCAGTGCAGCTTCAAAGAGCTCTACACGATCCAAGACGAAGAATAAGGGTCTTATCTAGAGAAACCATCGGTCATTTTCTAAAAAAAAAAGTAAAAATGTATATACTTTTTAACCACAAATGCTCGTCTTGCACTGCTTTGCGATGCGCCACGCATTACGTAATCATGTTGGAAAGGTCACGCGTGACGTAGGCGGAAGTACCGCGGTAGGGTGAAAAACTCTCTCATTTTCTCCTCAAACTTCAAAATCATCCGTCATCGTCCAACATTACGTAATCCATGAAATCATGGACACGCATCACAGAGCAGTGCAGGACGAGCATTTGTGGTTAAAAAGTATATGATGTTTTTTTTTGTTTTTGTTTTTTAAGAAAATGGCCGATGGTTTCTCTACACTGCGTTCCAAATTATTATGCAAGTGACATATCAGTAAGATTTCAGTACAATAAACATTCAGATTTTAGTTTTTCTAAGAAAATGTTTGTTTGTTTATTTATCCATGTCTTTTTAGATAACTGGTATCAATCTCAGACAAAATAATTTGCCAGATCTATGGAAACCCTACTTAGAGGTTGTTCCACATTATTAAGCAAATCACAGTTCTCATGCAATATGGGAGGAAGAAAGATCTTTCTGAAGATGAAAAGCATGAAATGGTGCAATGTTGTGCAAAAGGCATGAAAACAACTAATATTGTGTGAAACTGAATGGAGATTATCAAATTATCATAAGATTTGTGAGTGATTTAGAGCACTGCAGAACTCGGTCAGAGAAAGGCTTCTTAATGAAAGTTCCTGTCAAAAAAATGAATTGTTTTAAAAGGGCAGCTATAAAAAAAAGCCAGTGTTGAGCAGAAAACAGGTATTTGAAGCTGCTGGTGTCTCTGGAGTCTCAAGACGTTTTTATTGTTTTTTTGAACTTTGTTGCAATTTACGCAGTTATGCGTAAAGATGCATTTCAGCCACTCCAAACCAAACCTCACAAAGAGAAACATTTACAGTGGGTTTAAAAATACATGGACTCATTTTTAAATAATTTTATTCACTGACGAATGCCGTACTACAATGGATGGTCTAAATGGATGGATTTCTGGATGGTTGGTGAATGGCCACCACGTTCCAACAAGACTGCGACGTCAGCAAGGATCTGACGGGTGATGATTTGGACTGGAATACTGGGAAGTGAGATGGAGGGTATTTAAATGACTTTTGCAAGATATGTGTAGTTCATAACTGCCCATTTTCAGCTATGGTATAAAAAGGAGGATAGTGCATAGTACAATGCACTATTGTACAATGCACTATGCACTATCCCATGCTGCAAAAAAACACCACAGCAATAAAACTGTTTGAAAATGTATTTCTACACCCACTGTAAATGTTTCTCTTTGTGAGGTTTGGTTAATGGTGGCTAAAATGCATCTTTACGCACAACTGCCAGCCTGCATGGAGAGCATCTTGAGACTCCAGAGACACCAGCAGCTTCAAATACCTGTTTGCTGCTCAACACTGGCTTTTTTTTTATAGCTGCCCTTTTAATACAATTAATTCTTTTGACAGGAACTTTCATTAAGAAGCCTTTATCTGACCGAGTTCTGCAGTGCTCTAAATCACTCACAAATCTTATGATAATTTGATAATCTCCATTCATTTTTCACACAATATTAGTTGTTTTCATGCCTTTTGCACAACATTGCACCATTTCATGCTTTTCATCTTCAGAAAGATCTTTCTTCCTCCCCATATTGCATGAGAACTGTGATTTGCTTAATAATGTGGAACAACCTCTAAGTAGGGTTTCCATAGATCTGGCAAATTATTTTGTCTGAGATTGATACCAGTTATCTAAAAAGACATGGATAAATAAACAAACATTTTCTTAGAAAAACTAAAATCTGAATGTTTATTGTACTGAAATCTTACTGATATGTCACTTGCATAATAATTTGGAACGCAGTGTAGATAAGACCCTTATCCCTCGTCTGGGATCGTGTAGAGCTCTTTGAAGCTGCACTGAAACATTGGACCTTTGGACCTTCAACACCTTGAACCCCAGTGAAGTCCACTATAAGGAGAAAAATCCTGGAATGTTTTTCTCAAAAACCTTAGTTTCTTTTCGAATGAAGAAAGAAAGACCTAAAAGTGAAGTGAACCCAATTCTGAAATGAACAAATCCTTTAACAGTTCCCCCCACACTTTATGGACTTGTGAAGCTGAATGCGCGTCTGAATCTCTGTTTTCGCTTTGTTCTATAGGACCAGTTGTTGGATGTGAACAAGGAGGGAAAGCTTTTCGTCATCTCATTTTATGAAGGCCTCCAACGTGTGGCACTTTTCACCACAGAGCGGCGTGTCTACAAGAAGATTTGTGAGAACGAGAAAATTGAGCTGGCTGAACAAGAAATCACCATCTCGTTACAGAACATGGGCATTTCACTGGTCAACAACACCACCAGCCAGGAAGTGGCCTTCATTGGCATCACCAGGTACTGCTGGGTGTTATGTTGGCATGCGTCTGACTCAAAAAAATTTTTATTGTTCAGCTGAACTTATTGTTAAGCATATTTAAGGCCCTTTCAGACCAAGAACAATAACTATAAAGATAAATATAATGATAACTATAGTAATGTCCACACCAACCCTTATGGAAAAAAAGATTATTAAAACGTTATAGTTACAGTTTTACTTATCATCCTTTGTGTGAACGGCCCTTTAAGATGGTGTTAGTAAGAGCAAAAGATTTTTTGCTTACAAAAATGAATCAAGTTTACTTTATTTATGTGTGTCGATCAGTTCTGATGTGGTGTGGGAAACAAAGCCTAAGAAGCGCAGCCGATGGAAGGTTTTGAGTGGTAAAGAGGCTACAGTGTTGGAGCAGCGCTACAAAGATTATATGGAGAGCGGTCCAGTGGACAGCACCATCATTGACCTAGAGAACGACTACCAGGTTAGTGCATAAAGGAACCAATTTACAGCCCTACAGACAAGACGTCTTATTTTAAAATGGTTGTCATCATTAGAATTAAACTGTGTTGTAAATGACCCCTGTTATAATTGGATCCTTTTTAGGATCAAGGCTGAAATGTATTGGCCACTATTTGGCATGTTTTTAATAAGGGTCAGTATGTTTTTCAGTTTGGTAGATAAGTGCCAGAAGTGGGTTTTAGCACTTGAGTTTAGACACATTTGTGAGAATGACTGATTACAGTTACATTTAGCAGATGCTTTTATCCAAAGCGACTTACAAAAGAGGAGAAATGTTAAAGCAATTTATCCAACAAAAGGGCAACAATAGAATAGCTGCTAAGACAATTCTCACTTAGTTTAGCACCGTGCTCGCAGCAAAGATATTTTATTTAAAGAAGGTGAAGGAAGTGTGTTAGTGTTAATGGGTCAAGTGTTCACGAAAGAGATGCGTCTTTAGCTGTTTCTTGAAAATGATGCTCGGGTGGATTTAGGCAGGTCATTTCACCAGCAGGGAAAAGTCAAGGTCTGTGATAGTGACTTGTGGCTCTTTGGGATGGCACAACGAGGCGGTGTTCACCCGCAGAACACAATGAGGTCACATAAACCTGTAGTAGTGAGTTTAATATGCAGAGCCATTGGTTGTTCTGTAGGCAAGTGTCAATATCTTGAATTTAATGCGAGCAGCAATTGGCAGCCAGTGCAATTTTGTTGAGGAGAGGCGTGACGTGCTCTCTTTGGCTCGTTAAAGGCCACTCTCGCTGCTGCATTCTGGATTAATTGCAGAGGTTTGACAGTACATGTGGGAATGCCTTTCAAAAGAGCATTGCAATAGTCTAGCCTGGATAAAACAAGAGCTTGGACAAGGAGTTGTGTAGCATGCTCTGAAAGAAATGGCCCGATCTTCCTAACGTTGTACAAGGCAATTCTGCACTATTGGGCAGTCCTAGCATTGTGGTCCATGAAGCTCAACTAATTGTCAGTTAAAACTCCAAGATTCCTGGCTGTCCTGGAAGGTGTGATTGTTGATGAGACTAGCTGAATGAAGTTGTGATTAAAGGGTTAGTTCACCCAGAAATGAAAATGATGTCATTTATTACACACCCTTATGTCATTCTACACCTGTAAGACATTCGTTCATCTTCAGAACACAAATTAAGATATTTTTGATGAAATCCGATGGCTCAGTGAGGCCTCTGTTACCAGCAATGTCATCGAACTTCTCAAGATCCATAAAGGTACTCAAAACATATTTAAAACAGTTCATGTGAGTACTACCTTAATATTATAAAGCGATAAGAATCCAGAAAACCAAAATAACGACTTTTCAACTATATCTAGTGATGGCCGATTTCAAAACACTGCTTCGAAGTTTAACGAATCATTTGTTTCGAATCAGTTATTCAGGGCGCCAAAGTCACGTGATTTCAGCAGTTTGATACGCAGTCCGAATCACTGATTCGAAACAAAAGTTTTGTTGAGATTCGAAGCAGTGTTTTGAAATCGGCCATCACTAGATATTGTTGAAAAGTCGTTGTTTTGTTTTTTTGGTGCACAAAAATATTCTCGCTGCTTTATAATATTAAAGGTTGAACCACTGTAGTCACATGAACTGTTTTAAATATGTTTTGAGTACCTTTCTGGATCTTGAGAGGCCTCACTGAGCCATCGGATTTTATCAAAAATATCTTAATTTGTGTTCCGAAGATGAACGAAGGTCTTACGGGTGTAGAACGACATGAGGGTGAGTAATAAATGACATTATTTTCACTTTTCCGTGAACTAACCCTTTAAGTGTTGTTCACACATAAGTTCTGTTTTAGCAAGGTTGAGTTAAAGGTGGTGGTCCTTCATCCAGCAAGAATTGTTTGCCAGGCAGGCTGATATTTATGCAGTTATCATCAGATCGTCCTGCTGGAATGAGAGGTAGAGTTGTGTGTCATCAGCATAGTTGTGATTTTAAAAAAGTGCCTGAATGAACAATCCTAGTGATGACATGTAGATCGAGAAGAGGAGTGGTCCAAGCACTGAGCCCTGAGGCACTCCGGTAGTTAGTTGGTGAGAGTTAGACACCTCTCTCCTCCAAGAAATCCTGAAAGATCTACTTGAGAGGTAAGACTTGAAAAAGTGGAATGCAGTTCCTGAGACGCCCTCTGTCATGAGGGTTGAGAGGAGCATCTGGGGGTTTATAGTGTCGAAAACAGCTGACAGATTCCGTAGATGATTTGGAAGATTAGATGTCGCAAAGAATCAAGAAGTTGCTATGTAAAGTGTAAATCTGTTTATTTTACAGATAATTTTTTTCAGATTGATTCATTTTCAAATTATTAATTTCTAATTAATATAAATATTGCATTTTGCTTGCTTTTATTGTTATTTACTGTCTTTAAATTCAAATGTTTATATAACGGCCATTATATCAGTCATCGGCAACCTTGCATTTAAAGATGCCAGCATTCATATGTGTTTTAATCTATCTCTGGCTGTACCGTATGTCCATCAGGTGTTGTTTGCTGCAAATGGGGTGGACATGAGGATAATGCAGCCCTTTGATGCTCCTCTCAGGAGGAACTTCCTACCAGCACTAAAGGTGGAGTACAGTGTCTCCACCCGTCAGAAAACCTACCGAGTCCAGATCAACAGGATTCAGGTCTGTTTCACACCCACTAAAGCCATTGGCACAGTTTAGGGCTGCGTTTCCCAAAAGCATCGTGAGCTAAGTTGATCGTGAAGACCAGGCTTTTGGGAAATGCAGCCCTAAACTGTCATTTATCTGACCTTTTCATACAGTATATAACACACAAGTTCATATATTTATTATGGTCAATGCACAAAATATTATCGAGAGACATAAAATGCCCCTGTTCACTGATCAGATCCAAAACCAGTTGTCTGGAGCCATCTTCCCGTTTGTGTTCTACCCCGTCAAACCGCCCAAGTCGGTCAGCATGGACTCAGGTCAGTCGATCCACAGCCTTGAGAGGAAGAGCAATGCAAAATCATATGTGAATTTTTATTTATTTATATTTTTTTATTTAATTATTTATATTTTTATTTAATTGTTTGTTTGTTTTGTTTTGCATCCAACCAATCTGGCATTGTTACAGTAAGGTTTGTTACATATTAATTTTAGTTTCTTTTCTTTATTAAAGAGCCGAAACCGCTCGCTGATGTCAGCATCATCACCAGAGCAGCCGGGCACTCGGACATTCTGCGCATCAAGTGCGTCTCCTCCTACAATCTCTCCTCTGTTTCATTCTTCAAAAAAATCGCAAAACATGTCTGATTTTTGCCCCTGCAGGTATTTTAAAGTGTTGATTCAGGAGATGGACCTGCGGATGGATCTCGGGTTCCTCTATGCCATACTTGAGCTCCTCACTGCCGAACATGCCAGTGCTGTCACATCTGAACAGGAGGTAATGCTCCTATAAAACCTTAGAAGTGATCGATATGATGTCCTCTGAATGGGCGGCAACTCCATTAATTAGTCATACACCTCACAGGAACAGCTTTCCTCCATTGAGAGATGTAAAGCTTGCCATTTTTTTTTATAAAAGTCTGACTTTAAATGTTGCAGTTTTAATTAGTACCCTTCTCTATTGATGCTTTTCAGTACTGAACAGTATATTTATAATTGACTTTTCCCTCTACTTCATCCACGCTATCTTTGATTACATTTTTAGATTACATACACTACCTTTCAAAACGCATTATTTCTTTTGATTTTTGACATCTCGAACGGTTTTGCCATGGCGAGGCAACAAATTTATGGCGAAAAAAGGGAAACAGGAAGCGTGTTATAACTTTGGCATACATTGACTGATTTGGATGAAACTTCAGCTGTTTGTTCGTTGTAGGAGTCAAAGTCATAGTGCCACCAACTGGCAGCAGGAAGAGTGTCACTTTCAAAATGCTTTGAAATCTGATTCACTTTAAACTTCATCAGTATAATGTCAAAACACAGCAAATGTAGACCTGTGAAAGGATTCTTGATGTGTTAAATACTGTAGCCATGGCAACGCATCAAACTTTAATAATATTCTTGCTCTATATATGCTCTTATCATGCTTCTAATTACATGAAACTCGACACACACATCAGAGTGATCAGCCAGTAGACATGGGCAAAGCCTTAGAAACAGGATTGGCGAGGGAGCTCTGTAGCGCCTACTTTTGAAAAAAGTGGGGGGTAGTTTTACCTACAGTCATCAAACTCGGTACATATATTGTGCTCACCGAGCCAGACAACTTTCTAATTTACAGTCATTAGCTCCAACCAACAGAAAGTCAGATATTTAGGTTTGAATGTGAATTTTTTTTAATAATCAGGCTCTTAATTTTTAGCTCCTCCTCCTACAGGGTTCATACGATTCACACCAAACTTTCTGAACATGGTGACAAGGCATTGAAGATGTTAAATTGTGAACGGATATTGGATATCTCAAACGGTGTTGCCATGGCGAGCTATTAAATTAATGACAAAAAGGGAAATAGGAAGAGTCTCATATTTTGACATAATTCTTTTACATTTACCCAGTTTAATTGCATATTGCCTGTCATGCACAGTTGGAAAATTCAGCTTTGATCACAGGAATAAATTATATTTTCAAATATATTCAAATAAAAAAACGGTTATTTTAAATTGTAATATTATTTCACAGTTTTACTGTATTTTTGATTAAATAAATGCAGCCTTGGTGAGCAGAAGAGACTTCTTACTTAAAAAACATTGAAAATCTTTCTGACCCCAAACGTTTGTCCGGTAGTGTATTTGATCTCTTGTTGTGTGTCTGTTGTGATGTTGTACTGTAGGTGGAGTTGTTTGAAAAGGACATCGAGTATCTGAAGACTGAGTTGAATCATGTTTCAGCCACAGACACGTCCCCCATCAGCCTGTACGAGTACTTCCACATCTCTCCCATAAAGGTCAGTTATCAAAAGCCTTATGCAAAATTCACTGTAACCACACAGACATATTAAAGGTTGAATATTTATGACAAACTTTGGTCATTGAAGGCATTTTTAAAATCAACACATTTTGAGTGTACGGTGTGGTGTGTAACTGTGTGTGGCAGCTCCACTTGAGTTTCTCTCTGAGCACCGGTGGTGAAGACGGGAATAAGAAAGAGAGAGAGACAGAGATCATTCCCCTTCAGTCTCTCCACCTGCTGCTGAAGAGTATCGGAGCGACGCTCACTGATGCTCAGGACGTCCTCTTCAAGTACTTACATTCACCTCTCAGCACTCTTTCTCACATCCCTGCACTTCCTCATTCTGCCCAGCCAAACCCTCAGATCACACATTGGGTATTTCTGGATTTCACGGGTGGTTAGATGCTGTGAAACTCACTCTTCACCTCAGTGTTTGCACTGTCACACTGCCCTCTAGTGGAAAGACAAAAACAAGCTAGCTAGAAATGAAGCTTGTAGAAGAACTCACTTCATTATCAGACTGGCATCTTGGTCATTAGTTATTCAGTCCTCAGAATGAAATACTAGCATGCCAATTTTACTGCATACTGAGCAGAAAATGTTGTATGCTAGTATTATTTATTTAATACTATAGTTTTTCATTTAAGTTTTTCCATCTAATAAATATATATATATATATATATATATATATATATATATTATTTTATCTTTTNTTGATTTAAATTGTTTCAAATGTTTTTAATAGTTTTAGTTAATGATAATAACCCTCAGCTGCTTATTTTTTTGCACTATGCAGAATGTAATGATACATTCTTCAAACTGTAGTATGCTACAGTTATTTCAGATATTAATATGTTTACTTTGTATTTTTGTCTCTCAAAAAATTATTTTGATGTTGTGGTACACTAAGATTTCTTCTTTATTTTTTGAAAAAAGTATCTTCTGCTCACCAAGGCTGGATTTATTTGGTCAAAAATACAATAAAAGATATCATATATTATTGATTATATTATTGAAATATTATTGCAAATTAATAGAACTGTTCTCTATTGTAATATATAGTAAAATATAGTTTATTCCTGTGATCAAAACTGAATTTTCAGCATCATTACTCCAGTCTTCAGTCACATGATCCTTCAGAAATCATTCTAATATGATGATTTGCTGCTCAAGAAACATTTCTGATTATTATCAATGGTGAAATAATATAATATAATATTAATATTTTGTTGGAAACCATGATATAGGATTTTTTGATGAATAGAAAGTTCAAAAGAACAGCATTTATTTGAAATAGAAATGTTTTGTAACATTATACATTTCTTTTTCATCACTTTAGAACAATTTAATGCATCCTTGATGAATAAAAGTATAAAAAAAAATTCTTACTTACCCCAAACTTTTGAACATTAATGTACCTTCATAAAATTGGAAAGGCAAGATCAAATCAAGGGCATTGAATTGTGGGATACGGTACCCAGTGTAGTGCGGTCTGCTCCTGTACTGCACATTTTGGCAGATGTAGTAGGTTTTGTGGATATTTCATATATACTGAACTGTACACTGTGTACAATATGCTTACACTGTACTGCAAAGATATCATGCCATTGCGCACGTGCAAAGTCTCGTATAATTGAAATGTTTATATTTACATTGACACATTTGTGTCCTTTCTTTCTCTAGACTTGCCTTTTTTGAGCTGACGTACCAGTTCCGCACCACTCAGCAGCTGCAGTCAGAGGTCATCCGCCATTACTCCAAACAGGTGACCGTTCACCTTTAACATTCAGACACTACTGGTGATTTCAGTGTGTTTTTAACATGCATTATGACTGCCTGTTTTCATGTATCTGTGCTTGTGTGTTTTAGGCTATCAAACAGATGTATGTTCTGGTTTTGGGTTTAGACGTCCTTGGGAATCCATTCGGACTGATCCGCGGTCTGTCTGAAGGCGTCGAGGCCTTCTTTTATGAGCCTTATCAGGTGAAGCTTTAACTCTTCAGACACAACAACTGATATAAAACATTTGTGACCCTCTAAACTGCAAGTTTAGAAATTAAATGAAAGTTCCAAACCCACATGACATTTTTTACTGAGCACAACTATTCATAGTTATTTATATATGTTTATATTTATATAAATACAGTACATAGTTATATGTCTCCACTGTGTGGAGAGCAGGATTATTATATTTAAAGTCCCCCTGTGGTGAAAGTCAAGTTTTTTAATGTTGTTTATATGTCTATGTGGTGTTTTTAATATGCTTTAAGACAAACCATGTGCAAATTCATCAGTCAACACCATTGCTGAGTATTTTCTCTGTAAAACTGCAGTGAAAAAAAGACTCGATGGTGTTTGTGACGTCACAAACTACCTTGTACCTTCTAACAATACTGATTGTTAGAAGGCATCTGTCTGTCTTTGACATGGCAAACAGGAACATGGTTTGTAACATTAGCAACACATTATGAGCTGTTTGATAACATAGTCAAGCAAAAAGCTAATCATATTAAAGGATTAGTTCACTTTCAATTGAAAATTAGCCCAAGCTTTACTCACCCTCAAGCCATCCTTGGTGTATATGACTTTCTTTTCTCTGATGAACACAATCTGAGATATATTAAAAAATATCCTGACGCATCCGAGCTTTATAATGGCAGTAATGCGTTACCAAACCAGTATGAAGCTGAAGAAAGTGTCTCCATCCACATCCATCCATCATAAACGTACTCCACACGGCTCCAGAGGTTAATAAAGGCCTTCTGAAGCGAAATGATGCGTTTGTGTAAAAAAAAAATCCATATTTAACAAGTTATGAAGTAAAATATCTAGCTTCCGCCAGACTGCCCTCTGTATTCAACTTGGGAAGAAAGTGCTTTTTTCGTAAGTTGAATACAGAAGGTGTAGGACGTAGCGTAGTTTTGAACTGGGAGAGGTGTTTCTTTCTTCGTGTGTTGAATATAGAAGGCAGTCTGGCAGAAGCTAGATATTTTACTTTATATCTTGTCAAGGCAACATTTCATATTTTCATTTTTTTTAACTTGATGTACTAAAATAACTAAAACTGAAATAAATTAATAAAAACTATACAGTATAGACATTACAAAAATTAGTAATAAAAAAATGTATAAAAATGACAAAAATGCTAACTAAAACGTTCAAATTAACATGAAGATGCAAAAATAAAAACTACATTTAAAATATAAAGAAGCTATAATAGTATCTCAATAATTGTTTCCATCCACATATTTAATGCATATTTTGGATGGAAACGCCAACATGTACATACATTTTAAAAATGCACATAAAACGTATGCGCTCAGTTGAGGCGGATAATTTTGACATGTGCATAAACTACGATGGAAACACATTCATCAAGTAAATCCCTCGATGTGCAACAAAAAACTCAGGTGACTTTGCATACAAAATGAGTGTGTTTGTGTGTTTGTCAGGGTGCCATACAGGGACCAGAGGAGTTTGTGGAAGGGATGGCACTCGGGGTGAAGGCTCTGGTTGGAGGGGCTGTGGGTACGTACTCTCTTTTTGTGAGTGATGAATTCAGAGACTTAAATCGAAACAAAAGTGGTCACATGAGGTTCATATCAAGTATAAACAGCAATGTTCTTCCACTCAAATTCTGACCTGTTCATTTTTTCTTTTTTCCGTCTTCTTCTCAGGCGGTCTGGCAGGAGCGGCATCTCGGATCACGGGAGCGATGGCTAAAGGTGTGGCCGCCATGACGATGGATGAGGAGTACCAGCAGAAGAGACGAGAGGCCATGAACAAGCAGCCCAGCGGCCTGAGAGAAGGACTGACGCGAGGAGGGAAAGGACTGGTGTCTGTGAGTGCAAGTCAAACTTTGCTTTTGCAGTAAAATTATTTGAATTGTGTGTGAAGTCTGTCTGTAAATATGATCTCTTTCACACAGGGTTTTGTAAGTGGCATCACTGGCATTGTGACTAAACCAATTAAAGGTAAAGCTTTTTGCCAGCTGTTCGGTTATCTATCAGCATTTCAGTGTCAACAGTCAGCTTACCTGTGTGTTCAGCTTGATAGGCATGTCATGAGTGTGTGTGTGTTCCTGTAGGAGCTCAAAAGGAAGGAGCGGCGGGTTTCTTTAAAGGTGTGGGCAAAGGCTTGGTTGGAGCTCTGACTAGACCAACAGGGGGCATCATTGACATGGCCAGCAGCACCTTTCAAGGCATCAAAAGGTGTGTGAATATGTCTGTGTATCTGAGTGCATTGTTTGGGTAAGAGTCTTCCATGATTGTGACGCATTTTCTGGCATGATTTGAATTCAGAGCCGCAGAGACGTCTCAGGATGTGGAGAGTTTGCGTCCTCCTCGTTTCATCCATGAGGATGGAGTCATTCGGCCGTATAAGGAGAGAGAGGGAACCGGCAGCCAGATGCTGCAGGTGACGTTAAACACTTCCTGCCATCACACTCCTGCTGTTCAAGATAGTGGCAAATGACGAATATAACAGGAATACACATGATAATAGGCAACAGAAATGGGCAGTTGACATGACAGGAAAACAGGCTCCTGCAGTGCAATTCCAAACAAAAATTAATAGAATAAAATAATTACATATTACAGTATTACTACTAAAATTTAAACAACAGCACTGTTTAAATAAACTGTAAAAATGCTAAATGGTGGTTGAAAAAGGTAACATCTGATATACAACCACTGAGAGATATCATGAGTTTGAATCATGAGTCTCTTCTGCTCACCAAGGCTGCATTTATGCAATCAAAAAATACAGTAGTAACAGTAAAATTGTGAAATATTATTACAATTTCAGCTGTTTCTAATGTAATAATGTAATTTATTCCTGTGATCAAAGCTGAATTTTCAGCATCATTACTCCAGTCTTCAGCGTCACATGATCAGTGTTGGGGAAAGTTCTTTTAAAAGTAATGCATTACAATATTGTGTTACTCCCTAAAAAAGTAACTAATTGAGTTACTTAGTTACTTTTATGGAAAGTAAAGCGTTACGCTACTTTTTCTCATCTGGGCTGGGCTGTTTGTTTGTTTGTTCTTTTTTTGCAAATGTAAAGGCCCTTTGACACCAAAAGTGAAATAATTAAGCCTCAGGCTGAAGGAAATGCAAATTCACACCTGTACAGTGGAGGGCGCAGCTCAAACAAACAAACAAACAAACATCTCAGCCGTTCTGCAGTTCTGGATCACAGATGAGTAGGACGCAGGAGAAGAAAGTTCAACACTCTTACTTAAGCAATAAAAACAAAGAAAAGAAACACAAACATGATGTTTATCTAAAGTCATTTTTGCTTATTAGTATGATTGAATTAGATCAGCAGCAAAGACATTGGTTAATAAATTCAGATTAAATACATAAAGTATATTTCTATTATTTAACATTAATTATTGCAGGTTCGGTTTGCATAATATCCTGAGTTTGCATTTCACTGTTTTTATTAATTTTAAGGAATGCTGAATCTGTTTTTGTGCAAGTGAGATGAGTAAATGTTCACATTTAGTCTAGATCTACAATATCCTTCATGTTCACACAGCGCACACAACACCTCTGAACTTTATTTCTCTTAACATGGGAACAGGAGAGCTATCAGTCAATAAATAGGGGCAGTCGTGGCCTAATGGATAGAGAGTCGGACTTGTAACCCAAAGGTCATGGGTTCGAGTCTCAGGTCCGGCAGGGATTGTCGGTGAGGGGAGTGAATGTCCAGCGCTCTCCCCACCCTCAATACCACGACTGAGGTGAGACCCTTGAGCAAGGCACCGTACCCCCAACTGCTCCCCGGGCGCCGCAGCAATGGCTGCCCACTGCTCCGGGTGTGTGTTCACGGTGTGTGTGTTCACTGCTGTGTGTGTGCACTTGGATGGGTTAAATGCAGAGCACAAATTCCGAGTATGGGTCACCTTACTTGGCCACATGTCACTTCACTCACTCACTAAATGAGAAAACAGTAACTTGCATAACTTATTTGAAAAAGTAACTCGGATATTTAGTTGTAAATATAAAAGTAATGTGTTACTTTACTAGTTACTTGGAAAAGTAATCCGATAATGTAACTCATGTTACTTGTCATGCGTTACCCCCAACACTGCGTATGATCCGTCAGAAATCATTCTGATATGCTGATTTGATGCTCAAAAAAAAAGTCTGATTATTGTCAATGTTGAAAACAGTTGTTCATATTTATGTGGAAACTGTGGTACATTTTTTCAGGATTCTTTGATGAATAGCAAGTTAAAAAGAAAAGCATTTATTTAAAAACATTTATCTTTTGTAACATTATAAATGCCTTTATCACTTCTGAACAGTAGTGAACATATTTAATATTTATTTATTTAAACTTAACATCTTGATAATATATCCTTGTCAGCTACCCAGATATGTATAACATATACAGTACATATTAACATATATATCAGATTTTTATATACTGTATATTCTGATTTTTTTTATGCAGTTATTTCTCCAAAATATTTTGCCATTATCTTAGACCCCCGCCGCTGTCATTAAACAACCAGCTTAGACCAACATGAATTTTCATGCTTGTCCAGGCTGGTTTATGCTGGTTAGTGCTGGTTTCATGTTAGTCTAGATTGTGGACCAGCAAAAACCGTAGCTGGTGAAGCTGGTTGACCAAGGAAGACTTGCTGGTTAAACTAGTAAGGAAGCAATATAGCTCAGACTAACAAGGACCACCAAGGGTTTGTAATTTTATCATCAGACGTGCAGGTGGTGTTTTGAATAGGAGCAGAGAGATTCTACAAGATGCATGTGTAAAACTTTGCTATTAAGCTACTTTATGGATGCCAGATCCTTTATTAAAACTTTATTGACATTTGTTACAGATCCAGATCAGCATTTGCATTTACTCTAAATCGTTACTGTTCCCTTAAATCCCAAAGTGTACTTTGTTTTTTATACGTATGCTGGCATATGCCTACAGTCGAACGCGTAGCCTTTCATAGTATACTCCATTTGATTGTGTGCTCACACACATGCGATCAGGAAAGTTTTGAAAATCTTTGTCCAGTGTCTGCGCTATTTTTCTCCAGAAGTTATGACTGATAAAAATATGACTGATAAAAATGTCTTTTAAACTAAAGTTTCTGCTATCTCATAACCCCTCTCAGAAGTGTCGGTGTCTGTTGTTGTTGCAGTCTCCGGAATTTTGTTGTTGTTGTTTTTCCATGTCTTTAGTTTCATTTTTACTGTGAAACAATGTGGAACAACTGATTAGTGCAAGACAAATTCGATGCATCAAAGTAAATTGATGTCCAAGTACAAAAATCAGGCGGCGCATACTATTCTGGTGACGAAATTTGCGTCACGTGCACTGTACGCGGACCCTCGCGCATGCGTAAAACGTGAAGTATACTTTGGGCTTAAAGTGATAGTTCACCCAAAAATGAAAATTTGATGTTTATCTGCTTACCCCCAGGGCATCCAAGATGTAGGTGACTTTGTTTCTTCAGTAGAACACAAATGATGATTTTTAACTACAACCGTGGCCGTCTGTCAGTCAAATAATGGGAGTGAATGGGAACTTCTACTATAAGAGTAAATAAAACTTGCATAGACAAATCCAAATTAAACCCTGCGGCTCGTGACGACACATTGATGTCCTAAGACACAAAACGATCAGTTTGTGCGAGAAACCGAACAGTATTTATATAATTTTTTACCTCTAAAACACCACTATGTCCAACTGCGTTCAGCACTCGGTTCGTAAGGTCTGATCGTGCTCTGATAACGGCAGTGATATCTCGCGCTTATACTTCAATGAGTGCTAGACATCACTTCCGCTGTCAGAGCACGATCAGACCTTACGAAGCGAGTGCTGAGCGCAGTTGGACATAGTGGTGTTTTAGAGGTAAAAAATTATATAAATACTGTTCGGTTTCTCGCACAAACTGATCGTTTCGTGTCTTAGGACATCAATGTGTCGTCACGAGCCGCAGGGTTTAATTTGGATTTGTCTGTGCATGTTTTTTTTACTCTCATAGATGTTGTTACCATTGACATGCATTATACGACTGACAGACCACAACGGTTGGAGTTAAAAATCACCATTTGTGTTCTACTGAAGAAACAAAGTCACCTACATCTTGGATGCCCTGGGGGTAAGCAGATAAACATCAAATTTTCATTTTTGGGTGAACTATCCCTTTAAGTGTTCGTTAATAGAGTGCAACAGTCAGGTTCAGGAAGAAAAAACTCCATTCATTTTCTCCATAGGGAAATTGATTTTGAACGATAACTTCTAAACCTTTAAAGACAGGCTTTTTGTGAGCTACGAGGATGTTAATCGATGGTATTAGCTTCTGCTGAAGTCGTTCGCCCACATTATTTCAGCTTATTTTTAAAATAATTGTTTAACAGTGGAATTCCTGGTGAAAAACTACATTACCCATGATGCTCTACAGAAAAATACACCAATAAGAGTCAAAAAAGCAACATATGCTAAAATAGCTCTTTAGCTCCGCCCACTCCCATGAACCACTGTAATCGAGTCGATCTCCCTACGCTTTCAAAATGCTGAAATGCATATATATGCAGATTTTGCAATAAATTTTAAATAAAATTATTTATATAATTAACATTTGTAAATGAGTAGTTTTATATTTCTCGATTGTTTTTAATTCAATTATGCTGTTCGCAATGCTTCATGGGATTGTAGTTCTTTCCCTCACTAAAACCGTTAAATACACAGTCTTGTACTTCTGTCTTTTTGACCGATTTTCACAATTTTTTTTGCTTCAAATTAAAGTTTGTAGTGTTGTTATTCTCCTCGTAGCTGATTGACTTGCTTCATGCCTCCTTAACACAGATTATTTTAAAATCCCTATGGAAAAATGAATGGAAAAAAATACTTCCTGAACTAGGGGGCAGGCGCTAATGCACTCTATTGTCTTTAAAAATATATAATTTAAAAAAATAATTCAAACATTATTTATTTTTTAATTGAAAATATTTATATTAAAAATGTATTTTAACCAATATATAAAAAAATATAAATTTTATAAATACAGTAAAATAAAATTATATTAAAAAATATTATCAATGAATATATCAATAAATAATAAAATCTTAAATTAAGTCAAATCATTATGTAGTCCACTACCATTACTAATGTAATTCCCAGCAGTCACTGACCTAACAAACGGATCATTCTGTGATATGTTGTGTAGCTTGTGAGAGTTGCAGATATAGTGTCAGATGTAGTAGTGTTAGTGGAGTAGTTCACTGACCGCAGCTCTCCTCTCTTGTCATGTTTACAGCGCAGAACGGCCCTCTCTCAGTGGAGTAGCTCTGACACTGATGAGGACGAGGAAAACACACTTACATTTGTGTCCTTTTAATCGCTTTTACTAGATATGCAGTCTGATTGTGTATTGTGCATCTGAATCTGAGTAATTTACAATGTTTAAGTAGTGCAGCTGATAAAAAGTACATGTAAATATTGCTGTTTTATGATTAGGAATCTTGGTTTTATTCCTTCAGATGTTTTGTCCCACACCATCATCTGTCATTTTTCCTGAATAAAGTCTGTTTCCAAGTGCATTTTTCATCATTAACCCATTCCACATCCATCAAATCCCACTATGCATTGCAAAATGAACTGGCACACAGGCACGAAGTACACCCTGTGCTGGAGCAGGGGTGTGCACTGAGACTTTAGTCTTCTAGAAAACATCGTGACTCAACCTTTGCTTACGTTTTGCATTAAGTTAGAGTCTTTTTACTAGGGAAATTCTGGAAAATTTGCATTCTTGCATCCAGAACGCGTTCAAATAGGCAATGTGAAAGTGCACAGACACTGAAAACTAACATATTTTACAGTTTAAAACTGGTTGAATTGGTTTTAGGGTTCCTAAACTAGTGTGATGTACAGTATGTGATGTTTTTGAGGTTTTGTTGCCACTGTGTGTCTTTTCATCAGTTATGTTCGTGTCATTATATCCACTCCATCACCATTTCAGCTCCTCAAATGTCAGCACATGATGGACAGAAAATATACGGCTGTAGAAGTTCACAGGATTTATTTATTTTT
The DNA here is from genome assembly GCA_003731715.1 of Anabarilius grahami. NCBI lineage: Eukaryota > Metazoa > Chordata > Actinopteri > Cypriniformes > Xenocyprididae > Anabarilius > Anabarilius grahami. Next base: position 2,750,978 of record RJVU01069130.1, read on the forward strand.
TTTAAATATTAATTGGTTTCTCCATTTGGTTTGTAGAGTATTGAAAATGGACGGTTTGCCAAGTACAGGTACTTTGCTCATGCTAAGGTGAACGAATCAGATTTCCTGATGATCACTAAAAGGTAGGTGAATTTATATAAACCCCTCATTTTGCATGAGCATCATGTGACATAAGCACATGTAGATGAAGGGGCATGTTGGTTTTAAGCATACACAAGTACTGATAAAACATGACACCGTTGTTTCACTTCATGCTAGGGATGCACTTATGAGTTATTTGACGATTGTTTAAAAACAGCCGATTATCCTGACAATCAAAAGAGGGCGGAAAATAACGTATCAGACTGCATACTGTGGGTGAAGAAAGTGTCTCTTGTGTAGAATTTGTCAAATGTCAAAGGTGATTCTATAACATCACTTTAAAACTAGATAGTAAAGTTTGTAGACAAACTTTGATGTTGGCTTGAGAAAGCCAAGCCAGAAAGTTTGAAGTAGTTTTAACAGCTTTGAGTTTGAAGGTTTTATGGCTTTAAAGGGTTAGTTCACCCAAAAATGAAAATTCTGTCATTAATTACTCACCCTCATGTCGTTCCACACCCGTAAGACCTTCGTTCATCTTCAGAACACAAATTAAGATATTTTAGTTGAAATCCGATGGCTCAGTGAGGCCTGCATAGCCAGCAATGACGTTTCCTCTCTCAAGATCCATAAAGGTACTAAAAACATATTTAAATCAGTTCATGTGAGTACAGTGGTTCAATATTAATATTATAAAGCGACGAGAATATTTTTGGTGCGCCAAAGAACAAATTCCAAAGTCACGTAATTTCAGCAGTTTGCCGGTTTGACACGCGATCCGAATCATGATTCGACACTGATTCATAACGCTCCGAAGCTTCCTGAAGCAGTGTTTTGAAATCGGCCATCACTATATAAGTCGTTATTTTGTTTTTTTTGGCGCACCAAAAATATTCTTGTCGCTTTATAATATTAATATTGAACCACTGTACTCACATGAACTGATTTAAATATGTTTTTAGTACATTAATGGATCTTGAGAGAGGAAATGTCATTGCTCCCTATGCAGGCCTCACTGAGCCATCGGATTTCATCAAAAATATCTTAATTTGTGTTCTGAAGATGAACGAAGGTCTTACGGGTGTGGAACGACATGTGGGTGAGTAATTAATGACAGAATTTTCATTTTTGGGTGAACTAACCCTTTAAGTTTGAAATAGATTTAAGTTTTAGTTTAGTAGTTTTAAAAGCCAGAATTTTTGAATAGATTAGCGTGATGTAGCAGGTTTTTAACATGTTTTAGCACATTGCTAGGGTGTTGCTATGCGGTTGCTAGGCTATTCTAGGTGGTTGCTATGCGGTTTAATAAAGTGTCTCTTGTGTACACTTTAGGGCTGTCTCACTTTAAAGCATTTTTAAAAATTAGCGCCGTTAACGCAGGTTCTAATCACTCGTAGTTCAAGCCAGGGTTGCCAATTGCGCGTTTTTCGCTTCACCAGACATTTTTTGTAGTGCACCTCCCATCCAATAATCACAAAGAGCTTTGTGATTTGTTACTTTTGATAAGAAACAAAGCCTCATCAGCTTTCAAAATTCTGTCCATGTGGCGTGACATCGCTTTAGCTGACTCCATTTAGTCATCTCTTCCACTTTACTACACTCTAAAAAATGCTGGGTTAAAAACAAACCAAGTTGGGTTGAAAATGGACAAACCCAGCGATTGGGTTGTTTTGACCCAGCAGTTGGGTTAAATGTTTGCCCAACCTGCTGGGTAGTTTATTTAACCCAACAATTGTTTACAAATTACTATATGTCTGGCTTAAAATGAACCCAAAATAGGTTGGAAATTAAAAATCAGACTCATAATTACTAGAGGCAACAATAATAATCAAAAAGATGAGCATTTATTAATAAGCAATTTAATGAATGTTTATTGTTTAAATATTATTCAAAGAAAGTATTAATAAATGTTTGTTTATTAAACATATTAATAAATGTTAATTTCCAACATATTTTGGGTTCATTTTAAGCAAGAAATACAGTAATTTTTAAACAATATTTGTGTTAAATAAAACTACCCAGCAGGTTGGGCAAACATTTAACCCAGCCGCTTGGTTAAAACAACCCAATCGCTGGGTTTGTCCATTTTCAACCCAACTTGGGTTGTTTTTAACCCAGCATTTTTTAGAGTGTACAAGATAAAGCCCGAAATAAAGGCACGTTTAGAGATATTGTTCAACTTACTAAAATGTATCATGTCTCATGCAATCGCTTAATCAGTGTTATCAATAGAACAACTTGTGCGTGACGTCACATAATATTACATTTTGCTCATAAAAGTTATCCAGTGTTTACAGTTTGTTAGTTAAAAACTTAATTACCGTTAATTATTTATGTATGTTTGAGTAAATCTGTCATGAAGACAATTTTTTAAATAAAAACTACCTTATGTGCAATTGAAATATACATCTCAGTTTTTATCTGAGTGTGACTGTCATCTGAAATAAATTGAATATAGTTGAATATATAGTATAGTTGATATAGTTCGGGCTCTGTTATCAATTTTAACCTTTAATATCATGGTAATGCACCAAATGAGAGGGTTCCCTGTATAGTTTAGTTTTAGTTGGGAGAGATTTCCTTCCGAAAAGTTGACATTTGCCCATCTGAAATATTTACAAATGAATCATGATTAAATTGAATTATGTTATACCATGTATTGTGATATTTTCAGACACGGTTATCTTACTTATCTTACTTAAAATTTGAATCACAGCACAAAAAATCTCGATATTTTCTCACCAAACCATCAGCATCAGCAGATGTCGTTCTCAGTAATTGTATCGGTGCAGAAACATTGTATCAGTGGATCTCTACTTCATACCTTTTGAGCCATCGATTTGTGTTTACATGCAACCTACAAATCTGTTTATAAAAGTATTTCACTCCGATTAAAGGGCTGGTGTATATCTTAAATAATAATTTAGGCAATGTAAACCTCCGAATCCAAATATTATGCACAGTGCCTCGATGTGTACGTTAATTTACAGCTTTGGAACTGAAATCAGATTGGATTCATTCAGGCGTCATGCACTTTATCGAGCGATTTAATCCAAGTCTTCTGAAGAGACATGAATGCTGTGTATGATGAACAGATTTATATGATATGCACAAGCTTCTGTGTACCATGTGTATGTGTTTACAGTATATGTGAATGCATTCAGTTGAATCTTTTCATCATATAAAGCAATCATATCTCTTCACAAGACATGGATTAAACTGATCGATTCATCTGGATTCATTTTACAAAGCCTCTATGACCTTTTTGGATCTTCTAAGTTTTGGTTAATTTAAACATTGGTTAAAATGTTAATTTGCATTTTGAAAACTAACTAAATTCTTGTGGGTTTGGAGTAAATGATGACAGAATTTTCATCTCTTTAAGCAAGCGTTAAGTATATCTCTCATACTCCTAACCCCAAATATTAAACTCAGTCATATAAAACTTTCCCACACCCCCATATATGAAACTTGGGCACATAAACATTGTACCAAATCGTGTCATTTTGAAGGATTATGATACAGCAATAATACAGCAGATGTAATCAACCACACAGAACATAGCAAGCACTGCACACATTTCTTCCGACAATGTAAAAATGCATGTAATTACATGTAGTCGTATGATTATAAATGTGCTGTTTACTGCTCCTCATACAGTCTGTGATTTTACTCTCGCAGAGGAATATTTTTCGTGACTAAGGGCACGTTTGGGCAGCTGACGTGTGAGTGGCAGTATCTCTTTGATGAGTTCACTAAAGCGCCCATGATCGTGGAGGGCAGGAGACTGCGGATAGAAGCAAAGGTACATCATCATCATCATCAGACAGACTCATAACCCACAGTTTGATTTATGTGTATTTATAGAACTGCTTTATTTACTTAAAGGTGCTAAAGAGGATGTTTTGTTTTATACATTTTTGCAATATTACTTGAAACTGTCTTTACTAACTGATAAAAGACTATTTATTAGGTGCACTGAAAGGAATATTATTAATCATCTGTGCACGAGGTAGGGCCTTAAAAACATCAGCCAATCGTTTATGCGATCATCGCGAAAACGATTGGTCCTCTGGCTTGTCAATCACTGCCATGACGTTCCTTGTGACAGACGCGCGGCTGCGCGCTCCAGTAACTTTCCACACTCCACAGGCGCCGCATGCAATGTTTTTGTCAGGAGACAGGAGTAACAACTGCAGATTATGAGTTACCTGCGGTGAGTCCGACATAATGAATCCACTAAGTCTTAAAGTCGCTCACACACTTAACGATTGTAAGGCCGATTATGAATGTAAATTGATACTTATGACTGATCGCGCTCAAACGCGTCCAGTCAGAGCCAGTTGCGTTCAGTCTGCGATTACAGTCGGTGTTCAAATTCCATGTGAAAGTATATAAATCTGCTTCAGGAGCAGGAAACAATCGCTGTATGTTGAGCACAGTCTTAGAATGTTTTAGATAGTCGTTAAATGTGTGCCCGGCTTAATAACACAGCGAATGCCGGTGGTAAACACTCGTGCACGAGTTTTGGGAGGCGTGCCCTCGAAATGGAGGGTGGTTGTTCTTATGCATGCGCTCATTTAAAAAAAATCAGTCGACAAAAAGATCCTCTGTACCACCTTTAATCATTATCACTGGTCTTATTGTGCACGTTATTTTAAAGACCAAAATGTTTATTTGGTAGCACTTTATTTTATAGTATGCACTTACTATAGTAACTAGGTACTAACCCTGAACCCAACCCTAAACATAACCATAACCTATATTAAGTCCAAGTAGTTCACTGGTATTGCTCAGTACTTTCTGTGTAAGTACACTTTTACTTTTCTTTTCTGATGATGGAAGCAAGGCCACGTAGGCGGGGTCAAAGCATTAAAAGTAAAAGTATTAACCGATAATATCACAGCCTGACATGTTTGCTGCAATTGAAACACCTCCCAAACAAGGATTCCTTTTGTCATGATGAAAACATCATTTCTCTTGTTCTGATTTTCACAGGAGCGAGTCAAGTCAGTGTTTCATGCCAAAGAGTTTGGGAAGATCATCAATTTCAAAACCCCAGAGCTAGCAAAGGTAGAGTTGCACATTTTTGCTTCTGTAAACTACATCTGGAAGTTGGTTCATGAACTGTTAGCGTTTCATAACAAAGGCACAGTAAATCTTAATCAGGGGAGCGTCATACTCAATTTTTGACAGGAATGAGATGAGGCTGTGAGGGAGAGAATACAGTGTGTTCAATGGATTGTGTTGTTGATTAACATCATGCATCATTCAGCTGATGAAACGTCTTTCTAAAAAAACTTTCATTACACAAAAACACCATAAAACGCTTATAAAAGTTGCGAGTTGTGAAAATTAGGAGCTTTATACAGTGTGTGTCATCATAAAGACTGTAAGTCTGTCCCTCACTGACTTGTTTTCAAATTCCATTTAAATGTGAGGATCACTATTAGGGTTGCAAAATTTTGCATGGAAATATATGGGAATTCAAGGATTAGTTCACTAATCCTTTAACGGGAATTAATGGGAAGTAATGGGAATTTACGGGAAGTAATGGGAATAAACTGGAAATTTGCTAAAATGCAGGTTAGCCTATAACAGGGAACTTAAATGTTGCTGCATAACCTTGATTAAAACAACCAGATTTAATGCAAATTCAGTTGAATTTCTACCCTGTGTTCCTCAGTCACATGCACACAGCACCTACTGCTGTTTTTGGGAGAGAATGTTTATTTTATTCAACATTCATGCTTTTTTGATGTTAAATGAAATAATTGAACTCACAAATAAATCAAAGCAAAAAATGTCATTTTTAAATAGTTTTTTTATACATTTCAAATGAGTTTGCATGTCTGCTTATGACCAAACAAAATGTTTATATTTGTTTGTATATGATACAGTTTGTATAAATTACTCCAAATTTCCAAATCATTTCCTTTTAATTCCCATATTAGTCCTGTTAAGTTTCTTGAAATATTTCCAAAATTCCCCAGCTTAACTTCCCATGGAAAGTTTCTGGAAATATTCCGGAAATTTTCTGCTGCTTTGCAACCCTAATCACTTTGCACACTCAAGATCATGAACAGGGTCCTCGCGGGTCCTTAAAGACGCTTACATTTAGTTTGATCACATTTAAGGTCAAAATATCATAAATGGTATAACAGAAGTCTTATTGATTATTTTTAGAGGTCTTAAATTTGGGGACAAAAATAAGGAATTGTGATGCAGTCTAATATGATTATTAAACTTTAAAAGGCAACAATTTCATTAACCCTCGGGTGCTCTTCACGTGACGGTCAAAAATGACCGAGTTGATGTTGTTTTTCAATGAAGTGAATGTACTATATTTTAGTTTGATGTTTTTTATTTAATATTTTCTATTTTTAGTGGATTTTATGATATTAAATAAAATTCATGCAGTAGTTATAATCCATTTCACTTTTTCAGTATAGATCTGAAGATGAAATTTCCAACTGAAACTCATAAATCTTGAAAGATTTGGAGCACAGACTGAAGTTTGATCTCTTTTTAAAGACGACAATTGGCAGATTATTGCTGAAGTAAAAAAAAATTTTTTTAAAGTGAACTTTTTGAATTTTGTTTATTGTTTATGATAAAAAGCACAGTTTTTGGGTTAAATGTGTTTTGGAAAATATGGATTTCATATGATTTATTTAATTTTTTTGCATTTTTCAATAAACCGCAAAAAAAATAAAAAATTAACAAGACTCACACTGGTTACGTTTCGAGCCAAGTTTACCAAGTTTCGTACCATTCCGATGACAAAACATAACATTTTTCAGTCAAAAATGACAAATTCAGAAGTCAACACTGCTCATTTATGCCAAGCAATTGCATATGATCTACTGTTGATGAATTATGATATTTTACTTTAGGGTGTTTGCAGTAGAAGACTGTAAGAGTGCATATTTTATCTCCCTTATATTTTTGAATGAGCAGCTAGCAATAGTAAAGCAGAGACCTTTCAAAATAAGAGTCCCTAAGTATTTTGGGCTTGTTTATAATATTTTTTTCCTGGTTTTTATTGTTATTTTGGTAATACAGTAAACTGCATCTGGCATTTATTTAAACATAAAAGCCGTCTCGTCACAGCAAGGAAAGACTAATAATTTTAATTATCACATTCAACATATACATTTTACTACTATCGGCACAATAATCTGTTTATTGTCTTTCAACACGACATGAATCTCTTTATTATTTTTGGCAATGTTTTGGGAAAACCCGACGCATTTTAAACAAACTTAATATTAAGTATATATTCTTAATTTTAAATCCGGATCAAAAAATACCGATAAGTTACACAGAGGGATTAAAGGACAAATTTTTTCACAAATGTTTTGTTTGCCACAGACATGGTTTTGCAGATCCCTGTAGATGAAATAACCTTGTCAATGTTTGTACCCATGCACTCATTTTAATGTGTTTCTGTGGTTCTCAGTGGGTTCTTGCCAAGCTTGAAGATGCCAGGGAAAGTCTGCCGAAGTAACGACAGTTGAAGCTGCTGTGTGCCTTCTTTATGCTGCTTTTGCAGTGTGCCAATTTAAATTATACCCACAATGCAACAGTCATTCACTAAACACTGAAACCCACACCGGAAATGACTGTTAGACTGTGTGTGTGTGTGTGTTGAGTTTACATTACATTTGTACCTCTCTGTCCTCACCCGCTGTCAGAGCTCAATCTGTCCAATCCCTTATTTGCGTAAACACCAAACTCATTTACATATTATGTCCTTTACAATGTGCCTCGACACGCAGTTCAGCCACTCGAACCATGTGCAAGTCTGACGTCTCTTATCAAAAGTCACACTAAAGTGTACATTTTTGATGTATTAATGTATGAATAAAGACCAATACACTGTATGTATATTATTTGTCTTTACATGTGGGTGTTTAAACAAAAATGACCAGGAATGTTTGAAAATGGTAAACTCTTACTGTATGTACAGGAGAGCAGGGATATTTTTTAACATGTGGCTTTGCATGAAATGTTCTTTTGTTTCTCGGTGTCTATTTAATTGATTCTCCAGCTCAACAGTAAAACTCGATGGCTGTTTGACTGCTGCTTGTCAGTACTGACACACTGCGTTATTGAACAAATATGCAACCTTTAATATTAGCTTTTGTCAATTTACTTAATGAATGTCAAATGATTTGACATTAAAGTCCACATGAAATCAAAATCGATGCTATTTATTGACCGATGTCACCAGGGCCTTGTGGGCAACCTGTAAATGATGTAAACCAATAGCTGTTTAGTGTCTGTTTTAGTAGGGCAGCCTTTCTAAATCTTGCCAATAGTTAATGCAGTTTATTAATATAATAAAGGTTACAGCAATAAAAGCAAATGGTGTTAAGTTGATGGGATACATCAAGTTTCCAGGTGGCTCGAATAAATCTGATTTCTGGGACAAAATGTGCATCTTTTGCCCAAGAATCTGCATACTCGCATTCTACATTTTTATTATATATATATTTAATTTTAATTGGAAGTGCATGAGGTTAGGAAAGCCGAATTGTGAATGCGATATCATGTTGACTTTAAAGGCAAAGAAAAGCATGACATTTTATTGCATCGTTTTCTTGTCATTTTTAATTGATTATGCACATTTAATAAATGTATTTTGAAATTTGTTTGATTTTTTTCGAATTGTAATGAGTGACATCATATAGCTGTATATCCTTGTTTAATAAATATTATCAAAGCAGATAAAGACATTACAGTTTAAAGGCACTTAAGGCATTCATTACATTACAGCTTTCGTACTGAGGTAAAATAAAGTATTAAACTATGAGTTCAGTGGCTGTGTTTTATGAATATGCAAGACTTGTTTTATGGAATATGAATGTATAATCAACATTTACAAATGTAAAGTTTGACACTAAAACACCAAATAAATGTCAGTAAATGCTAGTAAATAATTTTTTACAAATAATAAAATATCTTTTAATTTCTACAAATGACCAATCATGATTGAGGCTTGTGCTAAAATAACTACATAAGGCAACTTCAGAGCATTTGCTTTTTAAAATAAAATCCAGAATAAGTTTTTACATTAACATGTAAACTTTTCCCCTCTACTTTGCCTTTAAACGCTCTTATACAAGTAGTTTTCAAGACTTTGATCTATTTTACGTGTGCCTTAAAATCGCATCCTTTGTAAACTCTACTTGCATAAAGAAGAAGATGGCAACATGTGTTGTAGATGTAACCTATCCATCTATCAGACGACCTAAACAGGACTGAAAAGAAGTTTCTTTCTTGTAATGGTGGATTAAGGCTTGTTTTCAGGAACCCAGTCCACATCTAATCCATTAGACAATTCTCCTAGATATTCCTTATATACGTCCTTAGAACAATGTTAAGATAATGTGACAGCTAAATCTACTCAACAGCAGGACCAGGCTTTCTCCTTCAGGAAAAGGACCAGTTGTTGGTTTTAAACCAGGTTGAACTCTTTGAGATTGTGTCTCAGGATGGTGTCTTTCACAGCTGCGAAGATCAAGCGGATGTTCTCGGTGTCGGTGGCGCAGGTGAAGTGAGAGTAGATGGTTTTGTCTTTGTCTTCGTTCTGCTCCTGGTACATCTTGAGAATAAATTCCTGGGCTGCCTTTGGATCTTTTTTGGGGCCTGAAAACAAAACCAGACAAAGATCTGTGGGTCAATGATGTCATGCTTGTTTTTTTGTCCTATCCATTTATATCTATTAATTTTTTTGGTGTCAAAGTTGAAAATGTCAGAGTGGTTTAAGTCATAAATCTTCAAAATATATATTATATTATATTAAAAACACTATCAAAAAAATACGGACTGACGTGGACAGACGGAAACTAGCAACTCTAGTTTATAAAGTTTTAAATATGGATATTTTTCTTACAAAAACATCGCTTCACTTCAGAAGGTCTTTATTAACCCACTGGAGCCGTATGGATTACTTTTATGATGGATGGATGCACTTTTTAGGACTTCGAAATCTCGGTTACTATTCACTCCCATTATAAAGCTTGGAAGAGCCAGAATATTATTAAATAAAGCTCTTGATTGTGTTTGTCTGAAAGAAGATAGTCACATACACCTAGGATGGCTTGAAGATGAGTAAATCATGGGATAATTTTCATTTTTGGGTGAACTATCCCTTTAAGGAAATTATATCACTCAATAAGTCTTTTAAAATATATAATTTGAGGTTAGTTCAGTCTGTAAATTATGAGGCACAACTTGATATTTAATTAAAATATATTTACTTCACTGTTACACCACTTGAAAATGGCATAAAATGTTTGAAAGCATGTGAAACCATCATGAGACAAATAGTCTCACTGTTTTGAACTAGAATTATGTACAATTTTATATGAAATTGATCAATAATAATACTGCCATACTAGCAATCACATGAGGCTGCGTCCAAAATTGTATACTTCCCTACTATATAGTAGGTGAAAAACAGTATGTGACAAAAGCAGTGTCCGAATTCACAGTACTCATAAAAGAGTCTGCAAAAAGTTATCTGGATGACTGTCTACTTCTGGCAAGATTCTGAAGTGTGCATATCCCATGAGGCCATGGAAGAGGATTTATGATTGGAAGTGAAGCGACGCAACTGACGCTGGTGGGTCACATGATAATAACAACATGGTGGATGTAGTACATCCGGTGTGGTGAGAAATCGAGTCCCCTTTAGGACCCTGAGTGATCCCATTGGTTCAATGGATTTTTAATGGGTAGTCTTTTTAACGCCTGATTAAAATTCCTGCAAAGTTACGTTATGATTTATATTGTTTAAAATGGGTTATAATCACCATTAATGTCTTTTAAATTACATGGTTCATATACTAGTATATAACTGAAGCTATAGGTTGTGAAATCAACCATTTCTCAATCTTACTGTTTTTTAGTTAGCTTATGTACTAGTATAGCATACATCTACCCGATTAGCCTATAGCTTAAATTACACTATATTGCCAAAAGTTTTGGGACACCTGCCTTTATGTGCACATGAACTTTAATGACATCCCATTCTTAATCCGTAGGGTTTAATATGGAGTTGGCCCACCCTTTGCAGCTATAACAGCCTCAACTCTTCTGGGAAGGCTTTCCACAAGGTTTAGGAGTGTGTTTATGAGAATTTTTGTCCATTCTTCTAGAAGTGCTCTTGTGAGGTCAGGCAGTGATGTTGGCGAGAAGGCCTGGCTCACAGTCTCCGCTCTAATTCATCCCAAAGGTGTTCTATCGGGTTGAGGTCAGGACTCTGTGCAGGCCAGTCAAGTTCCTCCACACCAAACTCGCTCATCCATGTCTTTATGGACCTTGCTTTGTGCACTGGTGCACAGTCATGTTGGAACAGGAAGGGGCCATTCCCAAACTGTTCCCACAAAGTTGGGAGCATGAAATTGTCCAAAATGTCTTGGTATGCTGAAACATTAAGAGTTCCTTTCACTGGAACTAAGGGTTCAAGCCCAACCCCTGAAAAACAACCCCACACCATAATCCCCCTCCACCAAACTTTACACTTGGCACAATGCAGCCAGGCAAGTACCGTTCTCCTGGCAACTACCAAACCCAGACTCGTCCATCGGATTGCCAGACAGAGAAGTGTGATTGGTCACTCCAGAGAATGCGTGTCCACTGCTCTAGAGTCCAGTGGCGGCGTGCTTTACACCACTGCATCCGACGCTTTCCATTGCACTTGGTGATGTAAGGCTTGGATGCAGCTGCTCGGCCATAGAAACCCATTCCATGAAGCTCTCTACGCACTGTTCTTGAGCTAATCTGAAGGCCACACGAAGTTTGGAGGTCTGTAGTGATTGACTCTGCAGAAAGTTGGCGACTTCTGTGCACTGTGCACCTCAGCATGCGCTGACCCCGCTCTGTGATTTTACGTGGCCTACCACTTCATGGCTGAGTTGCTGTTGTTCCCAACTGCTTCCACTTTGATATGATACCACTAACAGTTGAACGTGGAATATTTAGTAGTGAGGAAATTTCACGAATGGACTTATTGCACAGGTGACAACTTATCACAGCACCACGCTTGAATTCACTGAGCTCCTGAGAGTGACCCATTCTTTCACAAATGTTTGTAGAAGCAGTCTGCAAGCCTAGGTGCTTGATTTTATACACCTGTGGCCATGGATGTGATTGGAACACCTGAATTCAATGATTTTGAGGGGTGTCCCAATACTTTTGGCAATATAGTGTATATTAGGTATGTTTTTTGCTTCCAATATAGTTCCCAATTACATGTTTCACATTAATGATGTGTGAGTGTGTACTTAGCATGAGAATTAATTAATTAAAAATGTATTATAGTAATATTATATACTATACCACATTGCTATTATTGTGTAAAATTAATGTTAAATTACTTTTACAGAACATAGTATGTTGCAACAATCCTTATCCTTATAAAAGGTTTCTAGTTTGTGTTTCCAGTTTGTTTCATTATACAATACATAGGCATTCATTTTATATTTCAAGCATGTTGTTTGTGCGTTTAATGTAATAAACATCATACAATAATGAAATAGGTTATAATTAGTCAAGACATCACCATAACAACTTTTGATCAGGCATTACCACCTGGGTCCTAAAGGAGACCCAATTCCTGGGGGGGACTCGATTTCTCACCACACTGGATTATATTCAAAATTCACACATTCATACGCACTATTTTAGCGCTCGTGAAGTAAGTACGTACTATGTATTCAAAATAAGTTCCTAGAGTATGAGATTTCGGACGCAGCCCTCATCTCACAAGTAAACTGCTATTAATGACTCACCTGTGAATTCTGGGAAGTAGGTGGCCACATGAGAGTAAACAATCTTTTCCTTCAGGATGTCTGTCTTATTGAGAAAGAGAATCACAGACGACTGCTGGAACCAAGGATAAGTGATGATGGTTTTAAACAGAGCTTTACTCTCCTCCATGCGATTCTGGGACACGAGAGAGAAAAACAAATCCAGTCAACTGACATGAGCATGAAGTCAGAGAGAACATTGCTGAAACCAGCCAAACTCAAAGCGAACCTGACCTCATTGTCGCATTCAGCGAGGACCTGATCGTACTCGCTCAGCGCCACCAGGAAGATGATGGAGGTGACGTTCTCAAAGCAGTGAATCCACTTCCTGCGCTCAGATCTCTGACCCCCGACATCCACCATCCTGGTGCATTTGAGCAATTAAACATGACAAAGATAAAGCTGTTCAGTTATTACATAAATATGCAAGGCAACCCAGACAGCCATGGGTTCCCTGTGGCTCTTTGAACAGGTTTTATATTATAAATATTTGAAAAACTTTTGTTCGGCAAATTAAAATCAAGTGGTGCGATCAGACAAAACATAAAACAGGAAATGTTATTCCTGGGGGAATAATGTAACGAGTAGGGTTGGGTATCGAGATTCCATTTTAGAACCGGTGATTCCATAAGACGCACGCATTTAAAAAATATTTGACCAAATGACAAAAATAAGAATGATGTACTGTATGAGGTCCATCTTTATTCTTATCACAGCACAGCCATCTTATGTTCAATCTGGCACACTTTGCAATCAGCTGTTACAATCAGTTGACGCCATCTTCTTTGATTTCAAGAAAATTTTAACAAAACTAAAAGGTTATGAGCCAGCTTTTTAAAATAACATTTTCAAACTGAGTTTCTATTACATTCTGCAAAAAATTCAGTTCAATTTCGGATTTCGGACTTGAACATTACAGAGAAACAGCGCTTTAATAAGATCAACATACGGATGTGAGCACAAGAGTAATTCATGTCATGTGACACCACATTTATTTGTGTTAAAGCCCTTTCTCTCGACAAAAAGTTTCAAAACTATTTTTTGCGGCATTGCGTGAAGTATGGACATAGAATTTGTGCTAAAGTTAAACGAAAAAAGATTGTCGTCAGTTTGTCACCTATATTGGTAAACATTTTGATGCGCAAAAAATCCATAGATGGAAACTTGACTATTGACCCAAACACAGACCTTATCATACTACAAATCAAAAAACGATATTCTAGAAACCCATTGGAAATTCCAAAGGGAATCCATGGCTCAAATCCTAATTCTCTTTTCTGGATTTTAGGACTACAAACCGATCTGTTAAATACAGATTACACACCATGGCCCTGTTTCCACCTGGTATTAAGATGTGTTTTGGTCGATTGGATCACAAGCGATTGAGGGAGACACATTCCCGTTTACACCTGGTGTTTTAATCCGTCTCTTTTGTCCACTTTCAACCACTCCTGTCCTGATTTCTTTGAGGGGAGGGTCTATGTGTGGGTAAATGTATGTTTTTTTCAGATCTTTTGATCTAATGGACAAAATAAGATCACGTAATTTACATGTGAACGTGACGACGGAAAAACATACGGAGAGCAGCATCTCTGACAGACCGGTTGAACGCTGTGAGTGTGTGTTAGAAATCAGGAATGGTGAGAGAACATTGTGCTGGTACGTTTTTCATCTTCATACCAAACTTGGGTCTTCAGCCAACAAAGTTAAAATCCCGTCTGGCAAGTGCGCTTCCTATAATGTTTACACATTAGGTCAGTAGGTGGAGAGGAGACGGTCTTTAGTGGCTGTTTGAACACATTCGACCACATGAGCGTTTCCACTACGAAAGCAATCCGGTCGAATGTGTTTTCGACTACCTCTGGTTTTACACACCGTTTACACCTGTATTTAGTGTCGTCCACTTCTGATCCGACTGACCAAAACGCATCTTAATACCAGGTGTAAACAGGGCCAAAGTGTTCTGGATTTTCATCCGGTTTGGATGTACAGCAAAATTAAGTTTCCTGTGTGTGCTGATGCATGACCAAACACTGATGTGGCATATTAAGATTGTTACCTGAAGATGACGTTCTCCAGGTCGAACGGATACTCGATGATTCCTGTGGTGGGAACCCTGACTCTCAGAATATCCTGCTCTGTGGGAACATATGCAGCATCTGAAATCCGATCTAGATCACTCAGGTAGCTGTTACGGGACAAACAAATACTGTGGTCAAGTCATGGCCGGAGCTGATACAACAGGTTTTACAATTGTTGTGAGGACATGAAAGTGGCAGTTTTGCTTCACAATATCACACATTTTGTTGACAGACATGCTGGATATTTAGAGAAATGCAGATAATTAGAGAAATCACACTTTTAATACAGCACCTTCCCTTGTGAAAAAGAAGTACGCTAATTGTATTGAATACACAGTACTTAGTACACTTAGGAGTAGTGTACTTCACATCTTAAAAGTATATTTTTAAACAAACTGTACTTGCTGAAAATATAATATTCCTGAAATAAAAGGCCACTTAAGTGTCCTTTAAAGAGACACACTTTCATGGCTATGTTTCTTAACACATGGAAGTACACTTTTAATAATGTCAGATTAATTAGTTTTTCTATAGAGTGATCATTATGTTTTAATAATCTTTTGTTGTGCTTTAAAGAAGTACACATATTTTGATGTGTTGACTAACATACTAAAGTAACTGTAAAGCACTTAATTATCATTTTAACTGTTATTTGATATTATATTGAAAGTTAATATTTTTTTAAATGTACTAAATTGCTAAACTGTACTAAAAATGTAACTTTATCATTACAGATGTGTGATAACAAATACTTAAATACATAACAGTCAAGTTTCAATAGAAATGCCATTAAAGTATATTTTAGTTTACCATAAATGCTTGTCTGTATATTCAGCAGCACATTTTAACCAATCTTTCAAAGACAATAGTAGTAATAATTATAAAATTACATCTAAAATACTTAAAACACCTAACTTGCATTTATTATCAATTTCAACTATAATACATGTTCACTTAATTGCAAATAGCCTGCAATTAAGTGTCAGAAAACATTACATTCAGTAAATATTTTTTTCAAAGTATATTTTTCCATAATAAATATTATTTTAAAAAGTATACCAAAGTGTACTTCTTCATCACAAGTGTCTGCAGAGTTCCCAGTAACATATATGACCAAATCACAAACATACAATGATTATAGTTTTAATTAGTTCACAATTACAAGACTGACTATTTGGCAGAGTCAGTTAGCTGGTACTCTCGACGGCGGTCGTAGCATTCCTGAATCCCAGTGTCATTCCATAGACTACGGATGGCGTTCACTTGGGCCTCGTCCAAACTCATGATCTTATCCACCTCAATATCATTCACCAATGTAGCATGAGCCTGTAGAGACAAGCACAGCCAATCAGGATTCAGCACTAACTCCCCAGGGGACCAATGAGAGTGTGCGGTCAAGAAACCGAATGCTGAAAACAGCCAATTAATTTGAGTTCAAGTGAAGCTGAGCATATAAACAGGAAGTAAAACAGGTGAATATAAAATGATTATTAAATACGTAATGACCAAAATTAATTGACCAAGATAAATGTATTGAGAAGCAAAATTGATTTAGATAACAGATAGTGAGTGTTGAAAAATTATCTTGAATACAAACATATATTTTGTCTTGTTTCATTAGCAGATTTTTAGGGGTACTGGCAGAGAAGATTGTGAGCATTATTATTCAGATTTAAAAACTGCAAACCAAAAAGATTTGGCAGTTGGCAGGATGGTGTCTGATCCGACCCACATGCACACATCCGTTTAACACTAGGTGGCGCTTTAATAATTAATAATTATATTTTAGTGGTTATCCATGTTCCATTTTCTAGAAAAAAAAATAAAAAATCTGTCATCATTTATTCAACCTCATGACATTCCAGACTACATTCTTCTGAAAGCTTGTTTCTGCCATGAAATAAAAAAACAAAAGGTAATTGTGACATTTTATCTCACAATTCTGACTTTTTTCTTGCAATTGCAAGTTTATATCTCACAATTCTCACTTTTTTTCTCAGAATTGCGAGTTATAAAGTCAGAATTGCGTGTTATAAAGTCAGAATTGTGTTATAAAGTCAGAATTGTGTTATAAAGTCAGATTTGTGAGATATAAAGTCAGAATTGTGTTATAAAGTCAGAATTGCGAGATATAAAGTCAGAATTGCGAGATATAAAGTCAGAATTGTGTAATAAAGTCAGAATTGCGAGATATAAAGTCAGAATTGCGAGATATAAAGTCAGAATTGTGTTATAAAGTCAGAATTGTGAGATATAAAGTCAGAATTGCGAAGTATAAAGTCAGAATTGTGTTATAAAGTCAGAATTGCATGTTATAAAGTCAGAATTGTGAGATATAAAGTCAGAATTGCGAGATATAAAGTCAGAATTGTGTTATAAAGTCAGAATTGCGAGATATAAAGTCAGAATTGCGAGTTATAAAGTCAGAATTGCGAGTTATAAAGTCAGAATTGCGAGTTATAAAGTCAGAATTGCGAGTTATAAAGTCAGAATTGCGAGTTATAAAGTCAGAATTGCGAGTTATAAAGTCAGAATTGCGAGTTATAAAGTCAGAATTGCGAGTTATAAAGTCAGAATTGCGAGTTATAAAGTCAGAATTGCGAGTTATAAAGTCAGAATTGCGAGTTATAAAGTCAGAATTGCGAGTTATAAAGTCAGAATTGCGAGTTATAAAGTCAGAATTGCGAGTTATAAAGTCAGAATTGCGAGTTATAAAGTCAGAATTGCGAGATATAAAGTCAGAATTGCGAGTTATAAAGTCAGAATTGCGAGTTATAAAGTCAGAATTGCGAGTTATAAAGTCAGAATTGCGAGTTATAAAGTCAGAATTGCGAGTTATAAAGTCAGAATTGCGAGTTATAAAGTCAGAATTGCGAGTTATAAAGTCAGAATTGCGAGTTATAAAGTCAGAATTGCGAGTTATAAAGTCAGAATTGCGAGTTATAAAGTCAGAATTGCGAGTTATAAAGTCAGAATTGCGAGTTATAAAGTCAGAATTGCGAGTTATAAAGTCAGAATTGCGAGTTATAAAGTCAGAATTGCGAGTTATAAAGTCAGAATTGCGAGTTATAAAGTCAGAATTGCGAGTTATAAAGTCAGAATTGTGTTATAAAGTCAGAATTGCGAGTTATAAAGTCAGAATTGTGTTATAAAGTCAGAATTGCGTTATAAAGTCAGAATTGCGAGTTATAAAGTCAGAATTGTGTTATAAAGTCAGAATTGTGTTATAAAGTCAGAATTGAATGTCATAAAGTCAGAATTGTGTTATAAAGTCCGAATTGCATGTTATAAAGTCAGAATTGTGTTATAAAGTCAGAATTGCATGTTATAAAGTCAGAATTGTGTTATAAAGTCAGAATTGCAAGTCATAAAGTCAGAATTGCAAGTTATAAAGTCAGAATTGCGAGTTATAAAGTCAGAATTGCGAGATATAAAGTCAGAATTGTGTTATAAAGTCAGAATTGTGTGATACAAACTCGCAATTGTGTTATAATGTCCAATTGTGAGGGAAAAAAGTCAGAATTGCAAGTTTATGTCATGCAATTCTAAATTTAAAACATGCAATTGTGAGTTTATATCTCACAATTCTGAGAAAAAAGTCAGAATTGTGTTATAAAGTCAGAATTGCATGTTATAAAGTCAGAATTGTGTTATAAAGTCAGAATTGTGTTATAAAGTCAGAATTGCGAGATATAAAGTCAGAATTGCGAGATATAAAGTCAGAATTGTGTTATAAAGTCAGAATTGTGAGATATAAAGTCAGAATTGCGAGATATAAAGTCAGAATTGTGTTTTAAAGTCAGAATTGTGAGATATAATGTCAGAATTGTGTTATAAAGTCAGAATTGCGTTATAAAGTCAGAATTGCAAGTTATAAAGTCAGAATTGCGAGATATAAAGTCAGAATTGTGAGATATAAAGTCAGAATTGCAAGATATAAAGTCAGAGTTGTGTTATAAAGTCAGAATTGCAAGATATAAAGTCAGAATTGTGTTATAAAGTCAGAATTGCATGTTATAAAGTCAGAATTGCGAGATATAAAGTCAGAATTGTGTTATAAAGTCAGAATTGCATGTTATAAAGTCAGAATTGTGAGATATAAAGTCAGAATTGTGTTATAAAGTCAGAATTGCGAGATATAAAGTCAGAATTGCGAGTTATAAAGTCAGAATTGTGTTATAAAGTCAGAATTGTGTGATACAAACTCGCAATTGTGTTATAATGTCCAATTGTGAGGGAAAAAAGTCAGAATTGCAAGTTTATATCATGCAATTCTAAATTTAAAACATGCAATTGTGAGTTTATATCTCACAATTCTGAGAAAAAAGTCAGAATTGTGAGATAAAAAATTACCTTTTTAGTTTTTTTATTTAGTGGCAGAAACAAGCTTCCATACATTCGCAATCCTTCTTCTATGGAACACAAAATAAAATATTTTGAAGAATGTTTCAACTAATTTTGTCCAGACAATGAAAGTCAATGGGGTCCAAAACAATACTGGACTATAGGGGCTTTGGCACCGAATAGTTCTAGGAACTCAGTTATAGGAAGTAGCCACTAGGAGAGTTCCCCGAGAACTAATTTCTCCCCCCGGGCCATGTTCCTGGTTGCATTCGTACTGGGAATAGGAACTCTGAAGCGGCCGTCTTTAAGCGTGGCATTTACAAATGCTAAAAACCGGTAGATGGAGGATGCCGTGATCGGAGCTGTGTTTGTTGTGTCGTGGGTTTCGTAATAACTGAGATGGAATGTAAACGCATAATTTATCATCGAGGCGGAGAAAAGAACACAACCCTGCAGACAACAGGTAAATGGGTGCCGGTGTTTGACGTGCGTTTGACCAATCAACGTACACTCACGTCACTGATAGTTCCTATAAGTGCTGGTTTAGACCCTACTCTGAAGTAGGAGCTAATTTAGTTCCCCTAAAAAGGAATTCCTAGAACTAAAATCATTCCTAGTTCTTCGGGTGCGAACACGGGAAAATCCAGGTACTTCAGCCAATAGTTCTAGGAACTATGAAAAGGTTCCTCCGGTGCAAAAGCCCCTTATGTTGACTTTCTCTTATCTTCTTTTTTTGTTCCACTGAAGAAAGAAAGTTATACAGTTTTAGAACAACATGAGGGTGAGTAAATGATGACCGATAAATGAATTTTGATTTTCGGGTGAACTATCCCTTTAACACTTGGGATGTGTCGACATCAGGATGTTCTGAAAATGCACGGCAAAAACTGATCTAGAAAGTTTAAATTTAGCAGAAATTTCAATCTACACTTTCCAGATTTGTGTCTGTGTCGTACCTGGTTCGCTGAGTTAGCATAAGCGATCTTGAGCATCTCCATAGCTCTGACCATGGACTGCATGGCGCTGATCACGTTCTGATGGACGAGCTTAATGAAGCCCTTCTTATCTTCATCTGTGTAACCCGAGCCATGAATGATCCTCATCTGTTTAATGAACGTACTCTTGCCACTCTCACCTGTGCCTATAAAGAGAAAAGACAAATAAATCCTTTTGTTTCTGCACTAAAAAAAATGCAATGGTATTACCATGTTTTTGGACAAACTACCATGGTAAAATGGCATGTACATGTATAAGTACCACTGTACATTTGTGTAAGTGTGAAGGTCTTTCTCTCAAACTTTTGGACATATATAAAAACATTGGCCATTTTTAAATTATTACCATCAGTTGATAGCTGATATCAGTATCAGAAAAATGCCATACCAATTCCAGAATCCATTCATTATTATATACCATTATAATAATTTAACTTTCATAAATGAAGAACAACTATAACGACTTTGGTTTTGTGGCTTTGATTAATAACACATATGGTTGGGTGAATCTGGCCGCTTCTCATTTGTATATTTTTCCTCAGAGATGAACAAAAGGTAAATCTGTTTAGTGTTTGGCTACTGTAGAGACAAGACTGAGATGATTATATTCGACAGACTGAATGTGCGGCTTGCCAGAGTTGTGTTTATATTCTCCAGCTGCTGTGTCTCTATTCAGGACAGCTGTAAGATGTAAATGGATGAGGATCATTTCAAAATGTCTGATTTCACAGTGAGGAAACACAGTTTAGTTAACTAAAACTAAAATCATAAAATAAAAAAAAATAGAAATCGTAACTTGAAATGAAATAAATGTTAAGTGAAATAAAATACAATATAAAAAAATACAAATTTTATTTCAGCTAGTTTTCCCATTTCTCATTTTCATTTAGTTTAACTTAAAGTACAAAAATAACTTAACCTAAACAAACTAAAACAAATGAATAAAAATCAAAACTATATGGACATATTAAAAAAAATAAAAATAAAATAAAAACGACAAAAACAAACAACAAAACGATTAAAACATGAACTAAAATTAAAGTGAAAACAGAAAATATTAAAATAAAATCGATATTAAAATATTAAAGGTGCCATATGTAAGGTTTTTGCAGTAAAATATCCAAAAACCACTAGGTCAGTGTTATATATTTTGTTCACTTGAGCACTTACAATATCCCAAATGTTTCCAACTATTTGTAAATCGTGAGAAAATTGCAATTTTAACCAAGGCTCCGGGACGTGTGAGGAGTCGCCCGTCAATGGCGTCATACCCGCGTTACCCTCGGTTTCCGGTTTTATTTTGTAGAAACCATGAAAACACCAAAGACGCTTTAATATATTACATGTTTTAATAGACAAGGGAACAACTGTTTTGATATATTTATAGACAGAAAACTAATTATTGTTATATAGCTCAACACGTTTAGTCTTATTGTTTAAATCTAATTTTCTTGATTACCATGTTTTACCATGCCTCAGAGAAAAACACTATTTTGTGAAGTAGCTAACATAGCATAATCAGATGCAGCTTTATTTTTAGTAACAGTAATACAGCATTTTCTCCATCATACAATACGTTTAAAATTAATTGCCATTTATCAACTCAAGCCATCCAGCATTTAATATGATATTGTAAAATCGATCTATCTTACTGCAGTGTGTAACAGTGTCTCACAGCAGCCGCCGAGTGAACGCACAGAGTAACGTTATAACATTTTCAACACACTCAAATGTATCTAATATGATAAACAGAGCTGCGTTACCTCATACTCATGACCGGAAAAGCGGAAGCGGCGCCGGCGACTGTGGCATAATAAAAGTCCCGCTGCTCGTGAGGCGTGTGTTGCACAATCGCTCCAGCTCCTCGTTCAGCTCCCACAACACTCGCTCCTGCTCTGTTTCATACTACAGTAACGTTAATAATCGCATCCATGAACATGATTTCTTCCAGAGTCCTATTCCTATTCTTTTGCACCGTCCGTTGAGGTGAAGACCACATGTCCCAAGATTCCGCGCTCAAACTTGCCGTCATCAAGCTACGCCTTTGTTTTGAATAGGCCTCTAGCGGACAGAATTAATACATACTGCACCTTTAACAAAAACTATAACAGTATATCAGTGATAACGCATGCTAAATAATGCATGATAAACTCTCAACCAGCCAGACACAGCAACACTAGCTCAACCAATGGTGTGGATTGGGGGCGTGGCTGTTTGTTTTTCCAACCAATGGAAGATAGGGGTGTGTTCTGCAAGTCTCTTTGGTGAAATTACAAATTCTAGATTTAAAGGACCTATTATGTCTTGATTTTGTGTTTAGGGTTAACTAGAATAGGTTTTCTTACTTGAATGTTCAGAAAACACATTATCTTTCACATATTTGACATTATTGCAGCACCTTTCTTCCCAGGCTGTGTTTAAGGGTATATTTACATGACAACGATGTACAAAAACGTTGAACGCCTGTGTATGCGTACGAGTCAAATTAAGTATACTTTGCAAGGCTGTGCATTCGACTGTACACGTACACTAGTGTACACATAAAAAAAACGATGTATACCCAGGGCTTAAGCCTTTGATCACTTGGAATCCACTATGGAGCTGATTTATTATTTACAGTTTTTTTCCCTTATGAATGTGTTTTATGCACCTGAATGTATGTTTGGGTTGTTGGAGAAAATATAAAAAATTACACTAATTACACAATACAACAAACTATAACTGTGTAAAAAACAGTCAGCTAAATGCAGCTACAAATTTATGCAGTTAAATTTTAAAAATAACTCCAATATCATTCACTAGAGTTGTGTGGGGTGGGGGTAAATTAAGCGTGATCTGCTGTGGCGTTACAATCGTGTTGCATTGTGGTCAAGGGATCTGCCTGAAGTGTACATATTGAGTAGACTCGATCTCTCTGTCAAATTTGAGGGGCCGAGGCGAGGGTCTGTCCTAATAAACTTCCCTCGCCCACTTGACGAAGTTGAACGCACTTCAAAATGGTGGTGGTGGATGTCTAAAAGTCGAGTTAAGCACAGCCCCAGGGACAATGCTCTGTTTAGTTCCTGTCTCTATGAAGCCCCTCCTTCTGAAAAGCACAATGTGCTCTGATTGGTCAGCTGGACCTGTGTGTTGTGATTGGTCAAGCACTTCGAGCATGTTTGGGAAATGTCCCGCCCCTTACCATAACCGCCAGTGTCAACACACTACTAACTAACTCAACCAGTCCCCGCCCCTTTATTTTGCATATGCCTTGGGCAGGAATTATTTAAATGAGGAATATTGTGAAGAAAACTTAAGACTACAATGGAGGCGTTTCAGGGAGTTCAGAAACAGTGACCCTGATAGAGAATAACTCCCACTGGAGGGACTTTGCTGAGCTTTTTCATGCTCAAACAGCAACATTACACACTAAAGAAAGATGAACATGTAAAAAAAGCATATATGATCCATTTACACTAACTGCAAAATGGTGATTAAATTGAGTTTAAAACATTTTTTAATTAAAGTTCAATTGTAAACCAACAAGCAAAGAAGGAAAATACCTGAACTTTAGTTTCTTTTTTCTTCCAAATAATCACAGAGTTCAAAATATCAAACATGAAATGACAATATATATATATATTTGAGGAAAATAATAATGAACAAATTGCAGTTGTTTCACCCAGCAGACAGAAAAGACAGTGAAAGATAGCAACGGAGGAGAGAAAAAAGATTCGGGGTGTATGTGTTTCAGAGAGTTTTGTTTAAAGTGCCGTGTGGCAGAATATCTGTCTTGCCCTCGGCCAATAAACAGTCTCTGAGTGCAGTGAGAGTCTCCACACTAAAGCCATTCTTCAAGCATACTTCATGTGTTAAAGCAAACTTCACTAGACACTCACAAATAATATTAGATTTTTGAGAGCTGCAGCATTACGGTTTGACTGAATAAAGACTCGAAATATACAGTGTATATTCCCAGGTCAGATTTAGGGGTAAACTGAGACTTCTTAGGGTGATTTACTGACTTAAAAGACAAATACACTTAGCAGAGCATTAATTCTCAAGGTAATGCCTTATACCCGCATACTTCTGGAACATACATGAATGCTCTCTGCAGTCTGACAATGAGGCATGATTTAAATGAATAAGGTGTGTTTTCTACTGGAAGTGTACACCAGACTGCTGGCCCCTGATGTTTGACACTTTTACAGCTGTCTGAGAGAAGTTCTGGACGGCTAACGTTTGTGTTACTGTTGCTGAGTAATGAGTGCATTAATCAGACTGTACTTAGATGCATTACATAAAGCTCAGTAATCACTCTCATTCTATACAGCTCATTCAGAGTTCATATTTCTTTCAGTTCCACCAGCTTCATTACACATATTTCTTCAAAAAAACATATTCTTGAATTTACTAGCCATTTAACAGAAACTTATGGCCGAAAACCTATAAAATTACTATTAAAATTAAAGTGAAAACACAAAAAATAAAAAAAATAAATTGAATTTAAAATATTAACAAAAACTATAACAGTATAATGATGCTAAATAATGCATGATAGACACAGCAACACTGGCTCAAACAATGGTGTGAGTTTGAGGCGTGGCTATTTGTTTTTCTGACCAATGGGAGATGGGGGTGTGTTCTGGGAGTGTTTGGTAAATTACAAAGTAAATTAGTATATCATCAATGATAATGCATACATACTTATTCAAGCTTCATGCACATTAAAATGCTCGTTTTGAATGGACTATATGCACGGAGCGTTCTTACGAACTTCCGCAATAATATAAGCAAGCTGGAAAACTTCCCGTGAAATGTAATTTGTTGCTGTGTTAAAGGAACACTCCACTTTTTTTGAAAATAGTCTCATTTTCCAACTCCCCTAGAGTTAAACAGTTGAGTTTTACCGTTTTCGAATCCATTCAGCCGATCTCCGGGTCTGGCGGTACCACTTTTAGCATAGCTTAGCATAGTTCATTGAATCTGATTAGACCGTTAGCATCTCGCTTTAAAATGACCAAAGAGTTTCGATATTTTTCCTATTTAAAACTTGACTCTTCTGTAGTTAAATCATGTACTAAGACCGAAGGAAAATGAAAAGTTGTGATTTTCTAGGCTGATATGGCTAGGAACTATACTCTCATTCAGGCGTAATAATCAAGAAACTTTGCTGCCGTACCATGGCTGCAGCAGGCGCAATGACATTACGCAGAGCCTTTTACAAACGTCTCCATGGTTACAAGGCACACTGTGCAAGCAGGCGGTCACAGACGGTGCGTAATATCTTTGCGCCTGCTGCAGCCATGGAACGGCAGCAAAGTTCCTTGATTATTACGCCGGAATGAGAATATAGTTCCTAGTCATATCAGCCTAGAAAATCACAACTTTTCATTTTCCGTCGGTCTTAGTACACGATTTAACTACAGAAGAGTCAAGTTTTAAATAGGAAAAATATCGAATCTCTTTGGTCATTTTAAAGCGAGATGCTAACGGTCTAATCAGATTCAATGAACTATGCTAAGCTATGCTAAAAGTGGTACCGCCAGACCCGGAGATCGGCTGAATGGATTCGAAAACTGTAAAACTCAACTGTTTAACTCTAGGGGAGTTGGAAAATAAGCCTATTTTCAAAAAAAGTGGAGTGTTCCTTTAAGCATCAATAGTGTAATACTTAGTTTATAATCAGAATATAGTCACTTAAAATAGTCAGGCCTAGCATTAATTTAGTTATTCAAATTTAAGACGACATAAAATAAATAAAGACGTGTCTCAGTGTTCCTCCTTGGCAAAATTCAATTCGACCATCAGTTTCACACTTTTGTTTGAAAAAAAGAATCAATAGATATTAAATATTTATTGTGTACTTTATGTGATTTAGATTCATTGAATAAAATGTGAGTTTTCACAAGTGTGCTGAAATCGTTGAGCTTGTGTTGCACTGATTGATTATAAAGGGAGAGTGTGGTGCTCGCTTTCTGTGTAATTCATTCACAAGAAAAGTTATTGTTTTTCATGAGATTTTGTGAGTACTTCATACTTCACCTTGACAAAATACATTTTTAAACCTAGTAATTTTAAAGTGAAATTTTAGAGTGAAAAACTATTACAGGAAACTGCCGCTATCTTCTGGTTATAGTGGTAATTAATATCGTTTTTATTTTTAAATAAAAGTGTTTTCTATCAAATGTTGGATTTCCTACATCTTGAAATGTTCAGTTTTACAAACAGGGACAATCTCAGAAGGATGAACAAATAATGTTTTTGGTCATCACATTAAAAATAACATTTGAAGTGCTGTTGAAAAATGTCTAATTACAGACACCGCGTTTCTTATTCATATTCAAACGTTCCCATTAGCTTCGTCTTTATTGCAAACGGGTTTATTGGCAAATTAGGCAAGTGTGATAACTGCACACCGGACAACAGTTCGCTGGAAATACCCAAGCTGGCTTAACGAAAACCAGGAAGTAACTGTGCATATGGTCCATTTGCATCCAAATGAGAGTTAAAATCATCCTTGTCCATTAATACATCAAACGCAATTAAATTTATAATTTTAAATTACAATGCATTACAATCAAATCAAATAAATTTAAACATTCTCCAACTGAAGAAAAGCTCAGATACTTTTATGACTTTTAATAAATTTTATCTTAAAACTTACCATCAGACATTGAGCAATATTTTTTTACTGCTGTTTTTTTTTTTTTTACATTTTTGCTGTTAAGCAAATCTAATGAGACAATACAAATTTGGCTGGCAAGAAATATTTATGGCTGGCTGCTAGATTTCCTCAGTTCTCTTGCAATCAGCAGGTGTTTCAAAAAGTTCATTTTGTGTCCTGCTGATGGGATTTAAAATTTGAAAAGAAAATTTCTTCCGTGCCCATTCTCCATTCAACCATGCTCCATTTTGCATGAATTAGCATCTTGAGAAAGTCATAGCGACATTGCGATGCTTTACACAAATGAAAATGACCAGATTTGAATGAGTTCACTCCGAAACCGAGAGTCCTGACCTGATGTTTATCAGCTTTATAATAATGTTCAGTTGAAAAGTGCAGAAGTGCATTTCAACATGATGACTATAGGAGGTTTACAATTTAGGAGATTAGGTTTTTGAAACCTTGATTAGTTGAGATTAGTTTTTGAAACCTTGATTTTGTAATAATAAGTAAACATGTGTTACATAAAAGCCATAGACTTCAGTCACAGAGTGTAAACAATGTTGTTCACTTTCACATGTAGAAATTATATATATCAAAATATTAATATAAACAGTTTGAAATGGGTTTTTTTTTATATGTTTTTTTAAAAATAAGTCTAACCAAGGCTGCATTTATTTGATAAAAAATACATTACAAAACTGCAATATTGTCAAATATTATGACAACTTTCTTACAGTCTTTGCTGCTTAATATTTTTCTAGAAACCATGATAAATGTTTGGGGTAAGTAAGATAAAAAAAAAGAAAGAAATTAATACTTGTATTCAACAAGGATGCAATAAACTGATGCATTAAAATATTTACAAAACAAACAATTTCTATATCAAATAAATGCTGTTCTTTTGAACTTTCTATTCATCAAAAAATATGTATTACGGTTTCCACAAAAATATTAAGCAGCAAAACCTGGTTTGAACATTGATAATAATAATAAGAACCATTATTAATAATTGAGTACCAATAATAATTAATAATAGCTGATCAGAAAATCATCATATTAGAATAATTTCTGAAGGATCATGTGACACTGGAGTAATGAGGCTGAAAATTCAGCTTTGAGTCACAGGAATATATTACATTTTACAATATATTCACATAAAAAAACCACTTTATTTTAAATTGTAATAATATTTCACAATATTACCATTTTTACCATATTTTTTATCAAATAAATGCAGCCTTGGTAAGCAGACCTTTAAAGTGTACTGTTAAATCTCCTTTTTTTGTTTCCAAACTATCATTTTTGGAAAGTAGTATCTGTTAATGACAATATCTGTCGCACAGAACGTGTTTTATAATACTGTACTGTCAAGATCTAAGCCTTTCTAATAAAATATGCTTATAAAGACTTGAATTGTACTGGTCACACCCGAAACTACTTGAATTTTTGTACACAAAACACACACACAGGAAATGCAAATGTTTTGTTTTACATATTGTAAAACACATCGTCATACAATAGACTCATGTTTGACATTTCAAGAAAACTCATTGCTCACAGTTACAGTTAAAAGAGTGTGTTGTAAACGTGATGCTTATGTTGACCTTTCTGTTCGCTCTGTCTCAAGGGTCGAGCTCTTAATGCGGTCAGTGTAATAATGAATCTACTGGGAGACTGATTCACTTCACGCACTCTGCACAGGTGCGTATGAACCACTGTTACAAATAAATAGGACAAAGCACAAAAGCCATTTCTCCATGAGATACTGACTTTGGATATGAGTTGAGGCAGAAGTCTGCTGTGTGCTCAATGTTGTTGAGGGAGTGCTGTTCAGGAAAGTTTATTTAGAGTTCACTGCAGGTTCTGCTTTGCATGCTTTTGCATAGCAAGAACAGAGACAGTGACCGTGCGGCCAGAAACTGCTGTGTGAAACGGTGACACAGGAGCTAAACCACACATTTCTTTCTGTAAATCTAGACAAGCACAGACCCTCAAAACTTCAAACCACGTGTCAGTCAGCAAACAAATGCTGTTAGAGCTTTTCTAACATCGTTGAGCCATTTTTGCTTAATGACTTTTAATGGTGGTATCACAGTCATTTTGGTGGATGTACTACAGTATATCCATTCCCTTGTGAAAAAGAAGTGCACTTTAGCATACTTTTAAAAAGACTACTTAATAATATACTTAAGTGCGAACTGAATTTAATGTTTTCTGTTATTTGCAATTAAATGGAAATGTATTATAGTTTAAGCTCATGTTAAATCCAAGTGCTTTTTGACCCACTTAAGTAGGACTTAAGTAGGCTACATCTTTATTTTTAATTTCATTATTACTTCTATTGTCTTTGAAATATAGTTGCTGAATGTACTGACAGGCTTTTATGGTAAACTAAAATATACATAACTTATACACAGCACTTATTATACATCACATTTCTATTGAAACTTGTATGTTGCGCATTTGTAATTACACATTTGTAATGATGAAGTTGCAGTTTAGTTCATTTAAAATATATTAACTTTCAATTTAATTTTGGATAACACACTAAATCTAATATTGAATAACACATGTTTTAAAGCACAGCACAGATTATTAAAAAAACAATGGTTTACAATGTACTTTGAAACATTAAAAGTGTACTTAAGTGTGTAAAGAAACAGTCATGAAAGTGAACTCTCTTTAAATACACTTAAGTGGCCTTTTGGCAATATTATATTATCTCCAAGTACGGTTTTGGTGTGTTTTTAATATACTTCCTAGGTTTGAAGTACACTACAAGTGCACATTCTGTACAATTAAGCGCACTTCTTGTTCACAAATCTCCCCTGAAGTTGCCGTTTAGTTCATTTCAAATATATTACCTTTCAATGTAATATTGAATAACATTTTCTTTAAAGCACAGCAAAGATTATTTTTATTATTTAAAAAATCTAAACAAAAAAAAAACCAATGATTTAAAATGTATTTTGAAGTAAAACTTTTAATTTGACATTATTACAAAGTGCACTTTTTAAAAGTCTACTTAAGCGTGTCATGAAAGTGAACTCTCTTTAAGTACACTTAAGTGGCTTTTTATTTCGGTAGTTTTATATTATCAGCAAGTACAATTTTCTAAATAGACTTCCCAGGTTTGAAGTACACTACAAGTGCACATTCAGTACAATTAAGCACACTTCTTTCTCACAAATTTCCCATGAGGTTGCCGTTTAGTTCATTTAAAATATATTAACGTTTGATGTAAAATTGAACAACACACTTAATGTAATATTGAATAACACTTTCTTTACAGCAAAAGATTATTAAAACATAATGATGTAAAATGTACTTTGAATTAAAACATTTTATTTGACATTATTAGGCCTACAAAGTGCCGTTTTAAAAGCGTACTTAAGTCCGTTAAGAAACAGTCATGAAAGTGAACACTTGGTAGACTTAAGTGGCCTTTTATTAACGTAGCATTATATTATCAGCAAGTAATTTTTTTAAATATAATTCCCAGGTTTGAAGTATACTACAAGTACACATTCAGTACAATTAAGCGCACTTCTTTTTCACAAATCTCCCATGAAGTTTCCGTTTAGTTCATTTAAAATATTATAACTTTCAATGTAATATTGAATAACACACTAAATGTAATATTGAATAACACTTTCTTTAAAGCACAGCAAAAGATTATTAAAACATAATGATGTAAAATGTACTTTAAAGTAAAACTTTTAATTTGACATTATACAAAGTGCACTTTTTAAAAGTGTACTTAAGTGTCATGAAAGTGAACTCTCTTTTAGTACACTTAAGTGGCCTTTTCTTTCAGTAGAATTATATTATTGGCAAGTACAGTTCCTATGTTTGAAGTACACTTAAAGTACAATTAAGCGCACTTCTTCTTCACAAATTTCTCGTTAAGTTGCAGTTTAGTTCACTTAAAATATATTAACTTTCAATGTAATTTTGGATAACACTTTATTTAAAGCACAGCAAACGATTATTAAAACATAATCATTTAAAAAACTTTAAAGTAAAACTTTTAATTTGACATTATTACAAAGTGCCGTTTTAAAAGCGTACTCAAGTCTGTTAAGAAACATAGCCTAGTCATGAAAATGAACTTTCCTTAAGTAGGTACACTTAAGTGGCCTTTTACTTCGGTAGTGTTATATTATCAACAAGTACAGTTTTCTAAATAGACTTTCCAGGTTTGAAGTACACTACAAGTGCACATTGAGTACAATTAAGCGCATTTCTTTCTCTCAAATCTCCCCTCACGTTCACACAGGTGTCCTAGCAGAGTAACCAGAGTAACTATCTATGAGTAAAGCGTCTCATAACATCTTTTTCACATTTTTCTGACAGTACACGAAGCGCGTCTCACCCAGCAGCAGCAGCTTGAGTTCTCTCCGGGAGTCTTTCTTGTCCTTCCTCAGTTGTTTGTCAATCTCTTGATTTATCCTCTGCCGTTCCTTCTCCTCCGCAGACATGCAGCATCCAGCCATGGTTCTCCCTCAGAGCCTCGGTCTTCAGCACACTAGTTCAGCTTTGATTAGATGTATTTTGTTCTCCTTTGCTCCACACCACAGTCTGAGAGTTCGTGAATGGGCTCCTCCTTTAAAAGTCCACTGGACATAATCTCCAGCTATTTAGCAGAACTTGTGTCGGGATGTCCAATGGCAGCAGAAGTGCTCTTTTATCAGTCCTGGTGAAGGAATGAAGGCAGAGCTGGACACGCACGCGACAGCTACATAACGCGCTCAGAGGAACGTGCGCGCGAACTGACTTCTGCTCTCCCTCCTCGTGACAGTGATGATGAAGGGCATCTGTGCCGCTGTCACTCACACAGGGTGGGGCATCCCGACAGCCATCACCTGCTCCAATAGGGAAGTAGGATGGCGCCGTACTTTCCAGGTAATCTCTTCAAATCTAGAATCTAGAATGAATAAGTAAGAAAGTAAATAAATAAATAAATAAGTTTTTTCACCACTTCATTATGATGTTTGGTGTGTAAGAATCATATGAAAAGATTAAAAAAAAAAAAAAAATTAATTCTATTATATTTAGTGCCGTCAGATCGATTAATCGCCATTAATTGCATCTAACTAATGGTTGTAAATATATAATATGTGTGTGTGTGTGTGTGTATGTGTGTGTGACACACACACACATAAATGTAC
>RJVU01069130.1:2785591-2834362 GCA_003731715.1 Anabarilius grahami
ACGATGTAGGTGATCTCAGGTTTTTATTACATCGTAGGGCCATTTGGTCCCCACGATGTAATATAAACAAGAACACACACACACACACACACACACACATGTTCGTTTTTGTGAATTGTGGGGACATTCCATAGGCGTAATGGTTTTTATACTGTACAAACCGTATTTCTATCCCCCTACACTACCCCTACCCCTAAACCTAACATCACAGGAAACTGTGCACACTTTTACTTTGTAATTATTATAGTTATTGTAATTATTATAGAAGTTTTTTGTTGATCAATAATCAACTGATTTTAATTGCTATTCCCTTTCAATAAAATAAAATAAAATAAAATAATTATTATAATTATTATAGTTAATGTAACTATAGTTTTTTTGTTGATCAATAATCACATGATTTCAATTGCTATTCCCTCAAGAAATTGTTTCTATAGAATAAGAATAAAATAAAATAAAGTAAAAAAAAGTAAAATAAAATAAAATAAAACAAAACAAAGTAAAGATAAATAAAACAATAAATAAAAAAAAATAAAATATTGAATTATTTTAGGTTATATTATTCCCTGATGTTTAATTATAATATTAATCAAGATTTCTTGCACCCCAAACAGTCATAATTTGTCTACATTACCATCTGCATTCGCTGTTTAACATCAGTTCTTATTGTTCTCAAGTCAAAACCGTGATGATTTCAGAAGAACTCATTTTTGCAGGGACACTCCTGTTTTCCTGACGCTGTTGTAACTCCGGCCAGCAGGTGGCGCTGAGCGCAGAGGCGCAGAAGGAGTTTCACGCGCAGAATGAGACGCGGCTGCGCTTTCAAACCGCCGCGGTTTGTTTTGACTCGCTGGGATTGTGGGTTAGTTATCAGTCTCTGGAGTGGAAACCACGACAACGGCTCTAACAAACAGGTAATCAGCCTTTAACTTCTTCTAACACATCAAAGAAAAAGACCAAATCTGCTTTAAACCGCTTGTTGTAGCTTAGACAAAGCGAATCCATGTTTCTTACACATGCTTATATTACATACAGCTATCATAGGCAGAGATTTGACGCATGTTTGTATATCGATGTGTGTTAATCCTCCAGCTTTCAGGATGAGAGTGAAGGAGAATGTTTTTCTTGTCATCAGTGACATGTCTTCTGCGTTTTATTGATCTGATATTCATTCTTCAAGTGACTTATATTACATTTATTACATTGAAAGTGTCCCCGGAGTAACCTCAAGTTCTGCACACGGTCATTTAATTATATTTTAGTCCTACAAGATCATTTTCACGTAGGAATTGTGTATGTTAATCAGTCTAATTACATTGCTGAGTATTTAATTACGGTAATTTAATTATTTTTTCCCTTGAAAAAGTAAAAAAAAGGGATTACTCTTAATTTTTATGTAATTTAACCTGTTAACTGTCACCCCCGCTTTTTTTTTTAGACAAGAAAATGCACTATCCAAACTAAAATGGTTGTAATTCAAGAATACTTTGGAGTAACGTTATAGACATAAGGCTGGTCTTGTTTTAAAGATGAAATTTGGCAGATTATTGTAGAAGTGAAATAACTTATGTAAGTGAAAAGTTTATGAAAATGTCAAATGTAAAAATATAATATTTTATATTTTATATAAAATATATATTTTACAAAACAAGTTTTACTCTAAAACTGCAAGGAAATCAAAGCCAAAAATCTGAACAAGTTGCGTTACAAATTTCAGGCTAATATCTCAAAAAATGAGCTTTCAGTAAGATTTTGTTTGGGTGCAGTACCACACTTTTTCACTAGATGACATCCAAGCTCCATTGATTGATTGATTGATTGATTGAAATTTTTATTTCACACACACTTCATCATTTTAAAGACAAAATTAACAATGATTAAGAAAAGTTAATGTGTGTAAAAAAGGGGAAACCCCAAAGAAGCTATTGAAAGCTTTTAAAAGGGGGCCCAATACCCAATCACACCATTCAACATATAACATACAAGAACAAAAGCTCAACCCATAACACAGATAAATATAAATACAACAAGACAAGACTACAGCAAACAGACGATCCCAGCACAAATATAACACTTTCAAAATGATCAAGTAGTATATGTTAAAAGCAGTTTTTCCTTCAGATTTTCCTTGAAAACGGAGACAGAATGCAACAATTTAAGGTTGTCCTCAAGCTCGTTCCAAATCTGTGGACCTCTACAGACTACACTCAGGCTCGTACATTTCAATCGTCTTATTTTACCAGTAATTAATAATTTTTCCCTTGTGTGATATGTATGCTGGGGTCGGCTAATTGGGACAAGTTCACACAACCTGTAATTTAACTTATGAACAACCTGGAATATCATACAGGCATTATGAAAAGTATTATATTCAGTAAGTCTTAATAGACCAAGGCGATGAAACAATGGACGCGAAGGGGTATTTAGCTCAGACCACGTTAATACCCGTATAATTTTTTTCTGTAAAGACTAGTAAAAGTGTTACACCATATGACATTACAATAATTTATATGAGACTCAAACAAGGTTTTATATAAGATGACAAGTGCTGACTGTGGGAGAAAATTTCTTATTTTGAAAAATAATCCAACGTATTTTGATAATTTTTTTATTAACTGCTCAATATGACATTTAAATTGTAGACATTCATCAATAAAGATTCCAAGAAATTTTGTGGTGTTTACTCTTTCAATAATTTGTTCATTGATTTTAAGACAGAAATGCTTATTTGCCAATTGATTTTGTTTAGAATGAAATACGATGTAGTTTTTTGTCTTGTTTATATTAAGAGATAATATTCTGCACCGAAACCAGATAGCAACATTCCTTAGCTCTCTATTTATTATTTCTTCCATTTCATTTGGACTCTTATGTGACATAAATAAGTTTGTATCATCAGCAAATAAAACCTTGTGTAAAGCCATTGTGGAATTTTCAAAATCATTTATATATATATTAAAAAAAGAAGAGGGCCCAAAATGGATCCCTGAGGGACTCCACATTTAATGGGTTTTCTTACTGAAATTTGTTCATTGATACTTACATACTGCTGTCTACCAAACAAATAACTTCTGAACCAGCTAAGGGCTAATCCTCTAACTCCATAATGGTGTAATTTATTCAATAGGATGTCAAAATCAATAGTATCAAACGCCTTAGATAAATCTAAAAAAATACCAATACCGCTATCGCCTTTATCAATGGCATCATTGATCTTTTCAATCAGATCGAGTACCGCCATGCATGTGGTTCTTTTTTTCCTAAAACCATATTGAGAAGAAGCAATAATATTTAATTTATCAAGATAGCCATATAGCCTATTGTACACTACTCTCTCTAAAACCTTAGAAATTGTGGGCAAGATTGATATCGGACGATAATTGCACATATCATTTTTATCCCCAGATTTGAACACTGGTATAATTCTGGCAATTTTTGTCCTTTTTGGTACAATTCCAACAAGCAGAGAGAGATTAATACAATAAGTCAATGGCTCCATGATATTGAATACTATGGCTTTCAGAATTTTACCACAAATTTCATCCTCCCCAGCAGTGTACGAACTTCGTAATTTTGCAATTATTTTATAGACTTCATCACAATCAGTTGGTTTCATAAAAAAAGAATGTACATAAGAGCCCCGTAAATAATGGTCGAAAGTGATACCCTGAGGTTGAACTATTTTGTTAGAGAGTTTTTCCCCAATAGAGTTAAAGTAATATTTGCTAAATTAATGTCATGCGTATGTTTATTATCCAAATTTGAGGGTAAGCCCACAGCATTAGGAAACACAACGTTGTTTTTGCTCTTGTTAAGGACTTAATTTAGCACTTTCCAGGACTTCTTAGAGTCACCCTGTGATGCTTTTATGAGATATGTATAGTGGTTATTTTTACTTTTCCTTATTATATTAGTAAGTTTATTCCTGTAACTAGTATATATATCCTTGTTCATATCACTCGGGCATTTTAAGAAACGTTTATAAAGCTTATTTTTATGGGTGATAGATTTTAAAATACCCTTTGTGAGCCAGGGGTTGAGACAAGTTGCGCGGTGTCTGGCGTTCTTTTCAGGGATAGTACAACAAATAGAATCTGTAATTTCGTTTATCAAGTTGTCATAAGCAATATCAGGATTGTTGCAGTCATAGACTGCTTTCCATGTTTTAGCCTGTAAATTTTCACCCAGTAGTTTCAGGGTTCTCTCATTTAGTACTTTAATTTTAGTTTTTCGCCGTGGTAATTCATTCTTATATACAAGATCTAGAAACAAAACAATCGGAAAATGGTCAGTAATGTCAAATAACATGACTCCAGATTCTAATGTAGTATTTCGAATGTTTGTGATGATATTGTCAATAACTGTCCTAGTGGAGGACGTTACTCTGGTAAATTGATTT
Source organism: Anabarilius grahami (assembly GCA_003731715.1). Taxonomy (NCBI): domain Eukaryota; kingdom Metazoa; phylum Chordata; class Actinopteri; order Cypriniformes; family Xenocyprididae; genus Anabarilius; species Anabarilius grahami. The sequence goes on from RJVU01069130.1 coordinate 2,789,991, forward strand.
ATGGTACAAAAGAAAGAAAATTAATGCAAAGTGTTTACAAAGTCTCTTTTTACAACGTCATCTTTGGAGACATCAATATTGAAGTCCCCAAGTATGACACAATCTTTGTTTTTTTTGTTTATGGAGAATAATATGTTCTCCAGTTTACCCTCGAAAACATCAAGGTCAGAGTCAGGGGGGGCGATAAATCACTCCTACTATGATTTTTTTTTTGCATTCGTGAGATTTATCTCCACAAAAAGTGAATCAGAATGATTGTCATCTAAGACAATGTCATCACAAACATTAATTTGATATCTGGAATGAACATATAAACAAACACCACCACCGGTACGGCCAAGCCTATTTTTAATAATGAGCTTATATCCGTCTAGGTTAAGAATATCAGTAAAGGTCCTATCATTAAGCCAGGTTTCACCGCAACCAATAACATCAAAGCTACAGTCAAGATTAGAAAGTAAAGTGGCTAATTCTTCATGGTGTTTACACAAGCTTCTAATGTTAAGGTGCATAAATGAGCAACTGTTTGTACTATTTAAGCTTTGTAATTGTTCAGGAGCATAATATCTGCAATTTAAATGATTGTCTATATCAATACAATGTTTTACATCCTCTCCATCATAATTCAACTCATCAAAGGCCATATGAAAAGATAGAATCATATTTAAGTTGATTGGTCAGAAAGTTTGCTGGGATCATATAAAAATAAAAATAACATTTGCACACAAAACCCATACATACATACACGTACATGTTTACACAGATAACGTTAATCTTCTGCTATAATAAAACATCGGTGACCATATAAAGGTTTGAGTGATCTGAACCATATATTTCCATAATTTTCATACAATTTATGAAGTAGACATCCTATATAGAAGTAGTATGGGAAGTTTGGCAGAATTTGATTTGAATTCAGCCTCTAATAAACATAAAAACTACATGTATGTGGGTTATAGATTGCCGCCACAATCATAAATGTATTTTTTTTTCTATTAAAAATATTTTCAGACCTTTTTTTCTCAAAAAATTGAATGGATGTTATCTTTTGAACTCTTGGCATGAAAACAAACATGTTTCAACCAATCTTTAATGATTTTTCATGTTCATCGCTATTTCAAAATAAAGGTCTGAACATGCCTTATGAGTATGAAAATATGCTTGTTGCAAATTGATAAATTACTGCTCCTCTGTCATTTATTTTGAAAATTAGAAAAAACTAGAGATTCTAAGCTTTCAAATGATATATAGTTTGTTAAGATTAGTTTAGGTTTAGTATAGAATATTACTGTTTTAAATATGTAATGGCTGTGGGCCAGTGACAGTTAACAGGTTAACTACAGTTACTTCTGATGTAAGAACATTAATTACTGTATGGAACAATTCTATATACAACAATAGTGAATTCAAAATTAATATTTAACTTCTAATTTTAAAATGTATGTTTTTAATGTAACCTGATCCCCTTCAATTCTTTGGTCATTTTAAGAATAATTTATGCAAATTCACATTTAAATGTAAACATCAAATATTTACAAATATATGTAATATTAAGAAAAGGGTTTTTAAAGCAATGATTTAAAATGTGTGTTATGAAACAAAAATGAAAGTGAACTCTCATATCATAAGTTCACTTAAGTGGTCTTTTATTACATGAATACTATCTGCAATTTTGATCTTTTTTTCTGTTAATGTGCTTGTTTTTTCTTGCACACATTGTTCATAAATCATCCCTTCAGCTTTCAGATACCACACCATCTAACATTTTTCCATCATTTCCAACTTGATTTAGGTTGCATGATGCTGGAGCCGGCACAGATCCGTCGGAGAGGCGCTCAGGACTTTGAGGGTTTCTATGATCATGTGTGCGCGTCTCAAGGATCAGCTCCTGTCCGTGCGGTGAAGTCCAGCCTGAGTCGAGGGATGTTAGATTTGAACCCTGATCCCATCAGTCTAGCGGACTGGACGCCCATACTGTCAGCCCTGGCCATCAACAAACACCTCCAGCATGTCGCCATCAAGAGCTCTTACCTCACCAGCACTGGAGCTCAAAGTTAGTTAACAGACAACCACAAAATATACATAAACTGTATGCTCAGAGTCTGTTGCAAAAAAACATCTATTGGAAATATCATATTATAGTGTACTGCACATGTTATGTAATGTGTAGCATGGCGTCTAGAACTTTTGTACAGCCCAGCACTAAATTACAAAGTAACTTATTAAAGGTGCAATATGTAAGATTTTTGCAGTAAAATATCCTCTAGGCCAGTGTTATATATTTTGTTCACTTGAGTACTTACAATATCCCAAATGTTTCCAACTATTTGTAAATCGTGAGAAAATTGCAATTTTAACCAAGGATCCGGGACGTGTGAGGAGTCGCCTGTCAATTGCGTCATACCCGCGTTACCCTCGGTTTCCGGTTTTATTTTGTAGAAACCATGGAATCACCAAAGACGCTTTAATATATTACATGTTTTAATATATACACGTTTTAATAGACAAGGGAACAAATGTTTTGATATATTTATAGACAGAAAACTAATTGTTGTTATAAAGCTCAACACGTTTAGTCTTATTGTATAAAAATCAATTTTCTTGATTTTTTGCTAGTACCATGCCTCAAAGAAAAACACTATTTTGTGAAGTAGCTAACATAGCATAATCAGATGCAGCTTTATTTTTAGTAACAGTAATACAGCATTTTCTCCATCATACAATACGTTTTAAAATGAATTGCATGCCATTTATCAACACAAGCCATCCAGCATTTAATATGATAAAATCGATCTATCTTACTGCAGTGTGTAACAGTGTCTCACAGCAGCCGCCGAGCGAACGCACAGAGTAACATTATAACATCATTTTCAACACACTCAAATGCATCTAATATGATAAACAGAGCTGCGTTACCTCATACTCATGACCGGAAAAGCGGAAGCGGCGCCGGCGACTGTGTCATAATAAAAGTCCCGCTGCTCGTGAGGCGTGTGTTGCGCAATCGCTCCAGCTCCTCGTTCAGCTCCCACAACACTCGGTCCTGCTCTGCTTCATACTACAGTAACGTTAATAATCGCATCCATGAACATGATTTCTTCCCGAGTCCTATCCCGATTGTTTCCAACGGCTGTGATGTGAAGACCACATGTCCCAAGATTCTGCGCTCAAACTTGGCGTCATCAAGCTACGCCTTTGTTTTGAATAGGCCTCTAGCGGACAGAAATCTTACATATTGCACCTTTAAATAGAAATGTTTTAGTTGAGGAAGCTGCCCTGGTTCACCAAATCTCAGTGTGGTGTATCTTGTTACGATTGAGTGTCTTTTTCTTTTCAGGTTCGTACAAGGCTCATAATAAGAAGAAGACTCCTGTGATTCATTCCAAGAATATGACGCTTCAGTTGTGTAAGGCTGTGCAGAAGTGCCTGTGTGAGTCCAGCAGCCTAAAGAGCCTTCATCTGCACGGTTTACCATTGAGAGAGAGGGATCTCATCGCGCTCACAAAGGTGGAGCTAAATGTTTACTCACTTTTATTTTTGTTTCATTTTATTATTATTTAATGTTCTTTTACTTTTTGTAGGACTGGGCGATATGGCAAAAAATAAAATCTCTTTTTTTTCCAGAACGATTGACCGATTCACGATTTTTTTTTGTTTTGTTTTTTTGTTTTGTTTTAATGTTTAACTAGTCAACTTAAAACGTAACTATCATATGATTCAAGTAACATTCTCTTTATTAACCATCTGGTTAAAAAAAGTTAGATTCCAAATGCAGCACACCTGAAGTGATCAACATGCTGTAAATGTAAAACAAATTACTTATTTGTTAAATATCTTTGCAGAAAATATGCATGAAATATGAAAGCAAATGTTGTACAAACCTATCTTAAATCCTATATACTCAGAAATAATATAAAATAAGAAAAATTCTAAATATTTCTTAGCCAAAAAGTAATAGCAATAAATAACACCAGTAATAGACTATTATTAACAGCATGCTTTGTAAAAACAGAAAATAACAGCACCTTTAGCCTGTCACCATCATGCAAACATGAAATATCAAACATACAATAGTTCTTCACAGGTTTTTGCATTCCGTTGCACTATTTTTCCTATTGTTTTATGTTTGGGGGACGTGTTTGGCTGTTGCACTCGTGTCTCACGTCATTTGCAGCGTCTCACTCATGAAACAGCATTGTAAAAACACGGCGGTCAAGTAAAAAAAAAAGTTCAACTCATGTTTAATAACTTTGCTTTTTCCCCATTCCACTGCCACTGTCTCGTTTTTTTTTTCAACGTAATATCGCATTTCTGAGTGAACAGCCGCTTAAAGGATTAGTCCACTTTTAAATAAAATTTTCCTGATAATTTACTCACCCCCATGTCATCCAAGATGTTCATGTCTTTCTTTCTTCGGTCGAAAAGAAATGAAGGTTTTTGATGAAAACATTCCAGGATTATTCTCCTTATAGTGGACTTCAATGGCCTCCAGACGGTTGAAGGTCAAAATTACAGTTTCAGTGCAGCTTCAAAGGGCTTTAAACGATACCAGACGAGGAATAAGGGTCTTCTCTAGTGAAACGATCGGTAATTTTCTAAAAAAATACAACTGTATATGCTTTATAAACACAAATGATCGCCTTGTACGTGCTTCCGCTTTCTGTATTCTTCAAAAAGCTTACGCCGTATGTCCTACGCCTTCCCTATTCTACTTACGGAAAAAAACTAAACTAGCGCTGCGTTCGTTCCGGTTGTACTTCGGCTCTGCGTGACTGTGCGGATACATTTTTTTTTTTTTCTCATAACTATAAAAAGAGAGAGAGATTGTCATACTGCTCATAAAACATTCACTATAATTAGGAATACAACCAGTTTAGATGGAAAGTATCTCAGGCTGACTATCTGAAGAAGTTGCTGTATCTTTACTCATTAATAGACACGTTATTTCCTTGAAAATAAATTCCAGCACAGCGCTAAAACAACCATAATGAAATGAGCTTCACAATAGATAATGCTTTACAATGAACTCTCTTAGAGAGCTACATATGACAATTAATCTGTTCAATGAAATACCTTACTCACCTCTTGAGTAATAAAACCGCCATAATTTACAACACTTATAACATTTCAAATCCCTCAGTTCTGGTCATCTCGGAAAAGCCGAGCTAATGTTGATTCTTGTTTTATTACGATCTCTGTCTCGTTCTCTCTCCTCTGTTTGGTGTTTTTTTTAAAACGGGTGATTCCCCGGAGGTTGGAGATTTAGCTGCTCCATGTCAACCTTTCTCACTCGTTGTGACAACGAACCTCTGCCACTCCCACACCGGACACTCGCCAAAGTAGAGGGAGAAACGTTTTTCTATTTACGGATATGACGTGCACGGGCGAGTAACGCATGGAAGATTTTGGAAGAAGGATTGATATATTGACTCATTAAATTTTTTTTAAATTTTGAACAAAAAAAAGTTACATAGTGTACCTTTTTTCATATTTAATTTAATTATTATTATTTTTTATTTATTGTTTGAAAACATGTTCAAATAACGTTCAAATTTTCTGTTTAGGGTTTAGCTAAGAGCGTGTCATTGGAGCATCTCTCTTTAGCACACTGTCCGATCGCAGATCAAGGTTTGGAAGGTGAGCTGAAGTTTTGATTCTGCCCGTCAGACATTTTACTGCTTTGTGGAAATCAGGATTTATGTCACTCATAGAGCTGGAATTGTAATCCATTTCTGAGTCCAAATTACATGACAAAAGTTGTCGTTAGAAACGTGATTGTTTATCACATTGAATTGAATAGTATAATATTGTACCGTATTGATATAAAAATACAAAGAGAACGAAAATATATTCCATTCTTTATCAACATAAGGTGCATTAAATATTACATTACATCAGGGTTTCCCAGACTGAGTTTTGAGTTTAATGAAAAGCTAATAATTAAATCGTACAATTTTAAAATTAAAATAAATAATTAAATATATATATATAATTAAAATATGTTTGAAAGACAGAACCCTTCCAAAGACAGCAGTACATGGTTAAATGACTTACTGTTGTATAAACTTTGTTTATTTGAATTGAATTGTTATTAATGCAGAAAATATTTTTGTTGTTATTGTTCTGTCATTCAGTCATTTGTCAGAGTGTGAAATATTCATCAACGATTAAGACCGTGGATTTCACTTCCTGTAACATTACCTGGCAAGGAGCGGAGCATATGGCGAACATCATAAAGGTACAAGTCAACGTTTATTAGTATAATTAATTCCTGGAAATTCCTGGAAACAAATTCATGAGTTTCATCTGCTGTTCAGCACCAGGCCATGAGGCGGCATAGTACGGCGTGGGTGGAGACTCTGCGCTACAGGAGGGCGGAGTTTGAAGCCATGAGCGGACTGCGCAGAGTTACTTTAAACGACAACATTCTGATCGGAGACAGAGGAGTGACGGCACTCGCCCGTGAACTTACAGAGGACCTGTGGGTCAAAGGTTCGAGAACTCATTCTTCAACACAGAGGCATATATATTTCACTAACACATGTACACCCACATTTCACCTTATATTCCCCTAGCGGTGGACCTGCAGCGCTGTGGCATCTCTAATGAAGGAGCTCAAGTTCTAGAGAAGATGCTTCAGTCCAATTCCACTCTGTGTGTGCTTGACATCAGGAGAAACCCGTTGATCGGTAACCGGTCCAAAACTTTGGGGTTTGGGGTCAGGAAGATTTGTTTCTGAAAGAAGTGTCTTCAGCTCAACAAGGCTGCATTTATTTGATCAAAAATACAATAATATTGTGAAATATTATTACAATTTAAAAATAACTGCTTTGTATTTGAATGTATTTAAAGGGATAGTTCACCCAAAAATGAAAATTTGATGTTTATCTGCATACCCCCAGGGCATCCAAGATGTAGGTGACTTTGTTTCTTCAGTAGAACACAAATTATGATTTTTAACTCCAACCGTGGCCGTCTGTCAGTCAAATAATAAGAGTGAATGGTCACACAATCTATAAGAGTCAATAAACATGCACAGACGAATCCAAATTAAACCCTGCTGCTCGTGACGACACATTGATGTTCTAAGACACGAAACGATCGGTTTGTGTGATAAACCGAACAGTATTTATATTATTTTTTACCTCTAAAACACCACTATGTCCAACTGCGTTCAGCACTTGGTTAGTGAGGTCTGATCGCGCTCTGACAACGGAAGTGATGTCTCGCACTCATTGAAGTATAAGCGCGAGACATCATTTTTGTTGTCAGAGCGCGATCAAACCTCACTAACCGAGTGCTGAACGCAGTTGGACATAGTGGTGTATTAGAGGTAAAAAATAATATAAATACTGTTTGGTTTCTCGCACAAACCGATCGTTTCGTGTCTTAGGACATCAATGTGTCGTCACGAGCCGCAGGGTTTAATTTGGATTTGTCTGTGCATGTTTTTTGACTCTTATAAACTGTTACCATTGACACGCATTATACGGCTGACAGACGGCAACGGTTGGAGTTAAAAATCATTATTTGTGTTTTACTGAAGAAACACGGTCATCTACATCTTGGATGCCCTGGGGGTAAGCAGATAAACATCAAATTTTCATTTTTGGGTGAACTATCCCTTTAAAGGAATAGTTCACCCAGAAATGTAAATATATTTACATAATTTACGTCATACGTTGGGTCAGAGATCACCTTTCCACCAGAACTCAACTCTCTCGTGAACACACGTAATAAAATATTAGTTAGTTGTTATAGCCAGTTATTATAGTTTATAAAGTTTTAAATAAGGATATTTTTCTTACAAAAACCCAAAGAAGGCCTTTATTAACCCCCTGGAGCCGTATGGATTACTTTTATGATGGATGGATGTGCTTTTTGGAGCTTCAAAAACTCGGACGCAATTCAATGCCATTACAAAGCTGGGAAGAGCCAGAATATTATTTAATATAACTCTGATTGTATTCGTCTGAAAGAAGAGAGTCATATACACCTCGCACTGCTTAATATTTTGGTGAGATGTGTTTTGGTTGATCGGATCACAAGTGGATGATGCTAAATACAGGTGTAAACGAGGTGTAATATGTTTTGAGCTTGTCCACTTTCGACCACATCCAGGGCTAGTGGAAAACGCATTCGACCAGATTGCTTTCGTAGTGTAGACGCTCATGTGGTCGAATGTGTTCAAACAGCCACAAAAAAACATTATTGGAAGCACACTAGCCAGACGGGATTTAATCTTTGTCGGCTGAACACATCTTAATACCAGGTGGAAACAGGCCCCGAGACAACAACTCCAGATCATGTTCACATTACTTTGTCAACTCTTTCCTTTTCTTTTAGATAATAATGTGGTGAAGTCCGTGCTTAAAAAAGTTCTCACGAACACCAAAAGCCATGACTCGCAGGTCTGAAAACTTTTGCATCTTTAAATGTTTTAGATTATTAGATATTAATTGAATCTGTTCTTTCTTGATTAAAATGTAATGAGTATTGACCACATGTGCTGTGCTCATACTGTCAGTGTGTTGTGTTTCAGTATCTTTGGCTTAAACCTCCTTCTTCTAAAGACACTGTTGATCAGTCACGGCAGTTGAGGAGGAGGAACGCAGGGAAAGCTTCATATCGAATCGGTATTTGCAGTATTTTGGCTTGTTTTTTCGAGCAGTGAGATGTTTATGTATGTTTCACCGGACTGTTTCCTGTCATTCTCTACAGGATCTCGCCGGTCCTCATCCGTAAGCTCTGTGTGGAGGCCTCCTCGACCCGGGTCAGTGGGGTATGTCCCATGGCGCACTGCTGCACGGGCGGGCTTACAGAGGTGAGCGCAGTGATGTTAGTGATATCAGTCTCAGGATAGATTTCAGAACTGAAGTGTTACCTCACAGAATTCATCTAGAAGATCTGCTTTTCCATTCAAGTCAATAAGATACATAAGCATGTCTCTTTTTGTCGATCTATAAAGAGGTGCATCACAGGCTGATGGGGCGACAGACCAGAGTTTTCAAGTAAGGGCTGTTTTATGATTCGTGATTTTGTGCTCTGTAGTTGTGTTATTGTTGATGAGGAATGCGTTGAGGTTGATGATGGTTTTCTTCATCAGAACGCCACCTCTGTGAGGGTAACTGTGGAGACGGAGTCAGAGTCCGAGGAGGTGGATGATGCACATGTACCGAGTCCTCAGGAGAAAATCACAAGCTATCAGTTCAGAAGACTGCAGACCGAGAACAGCCGATTACAGGTAACACAGTGACAGGAAAATAATTAGAGCTAAATGTCACTTTAGTTAGGAGAGTATTCAGAGAGGTGACATGGACATACATTAAAGGTCAATAGTTTGAAATAATGTTTTTGAAAGTTTTGAAAGTCTCTTCTGCTCACCAAGGCTGCATTTATATGATGAAAAATACAGTGAAACAGTCCTTTAGTGAAGTATTGTTACAATTTCAAACAACTGTGAAAACTATATTTGAATATATATATTAAAATGTAATTTATTTCTGAATTTTCAGCATCTTTACTCCAGTCTTCAGTGTCACATGATCCTTCAGAAATCATTCTAATATGCTGATTTCTAGCTCATTTATCAATTACTATTGATATTAATAATTATCAATGTTGAAAACATGAAATGTTTGACACATTGATAACATTGAGTGACAGATTCTCATAAAATAGAAAGCTTTTTGAAATAGTAACATTATAAATGTGTTTACTGTCACCTTTGATCAATTTAATATGTGAAGTAATAATAAAAAATAAATAAAAAAAATCTTACTGACCTCAAACTTTTGAATGGTAGTGTATAACGTTTTCCAAAAAATATTAAGCAGCAACTGTTGAATTTACAGCAACATTGACAATAATCAGAAATGTTTCTTGAGCATCAAATCATCATTTTAGAATGATTTCTGAAGAAACATGTGACACTGAAGACTGGAGTAATGATGCTGAAAATTCAGCTTTGATCACTGGAATAAATTATATATTACAATATATTAAAGTCCCCCTGTAGTCAATAATTTGATCCCTTAAAACTCACCTTTGATCACCAAAATTACATTTTAAAATGTTTTCCTGTGGGAAAAAAAAGTTGTTCTTAAAATAGCTTGAATGTAACTCTACACCCTTGCTTCATTTAGTATATGCGGATCTATGAATATGCTAATTAGCCCCCCCTCCACTCACTCGCACAAGCTCAGAGATCCACTCGGTCAACTTACTGAGGTAAATTGTGAACAATGGTATCGCTTTTTACAACATCGGACACGTAACAGTAATTAATATGATTAGAATTTTGCTTGACTATGTTATCAAACAGCTAATAATGTGTTGATAATGTTATACAAACAATGTTCCCTTTCGCAAGTTAGTGGAGAAAGGCATATAGTTCATCATAACATCGTAATATACATCATACACATAATTCACCCGCTATATTGCTAAATGTAGGCTACAAGATTTTTCATATTAACAAAAATATATGTGGCTTCTCTAGAGACTTCAGAGCGGTTATAGTTAATGATATGATAAAGCCCGCCTGCTCATAGACGTGATTGGTTGCAAGGCAAACCATGTTTTTTCACTGCAGTTTTAAAGAGAAAATACTCAGCAATGGTGTTGACTGATGAATTTGCACGTGTTTGCATATTAAAGCATATTAAAAACACCACATAGACATATAAACAACATTAAAAACTAGATTTTCACCACAGGGGGACTTTAAAATAGAAAACACCTATTTTTAAATGGTAATAATATTACACATTATTACAGTTTTTACTGTGTTTATGATCAAATAAGTTCAGCCTTGATGAGCATAAGAGACTTCTTTCAAAAACAATAAACAATCTTAATTTTTCCCAGAATGTTTGACCGGTAGTGTACAGTAGGGGCTACTTTGGCCCTTTAGAAAATAAACTATTTTCAGACTGTTTATTTATGCATACATGCATCACATTCTTTTTCCTTAATTTTTCCGTCGTATCTCATATTTCATCTCAAGCTATTCGCTCACACTGTTGGGAAATGAATACACTAACTTAAGAAAAATAAAAACAAAGCTAAATTGTTCAGTGGGAAATGACTGGGACGTCAATTAAAAAAAAAAAAAAAAAAAAATCCATGCAATATATATTGAAATGGCTTATTCATTTTATTTCCTTCTGTTTAGATTTAGTCATAAATATGTAATCATGTAATAGATATTAATGAATATTAATAATAATTAGACTTTTTTTCTCCTTATTTATTACAACTTCCAAGTTGGAATAAAAATGCTAAATAACCAATATACAATACTGTTCAAAAGTTGGTGTTTTTTATGTTTTCATGTTCACCATGGCTGCATTTATATGATAAAAATACAGTAAAAACTGTGAAATATTATAACAATCTAAAGTAACTGTTTTTATGAATATATTTTAAAATGTAATTTATTCCAGTGATCAAAGCTGAATTTTCAAAAGCATCCTATATGTACACTACAGTCACGCTTGGTTTTGATCTTTTGTTATCTAATGTAATGACATTCTTACATTTTTAAGTCTGGCTTAAATATACAGTTAAATATATTTGGTGCCACTGTATTCATAAAGGATAATGTGGTGCACTTCCTCCCCTCACCCACAGGTGGAGCTAGAAGAGTGTCGGCTGAGGCTGGCAGAGGAGAGGAACACCAGACTGAAAACCAACTCTCGTCTGGTGGAGGTACACGTATTCCCAGTTATTCTGTTGGTAAAATGAATAGTAACATGTCAGAAAGTAATGTTAACATGTCTCTTCCTGTAGCTGGAATTGGAGAACGAGCGTTTGCGCAGTTTGAATCAATCCCTGTCTGAAGCCCATCTCAACTCCTCTGTTCTAGAGGATGAACATGTGCTGGAAAGCATCGAATCCTCCTTCCACAAATTCCACGCCTTCCTAGACCTGCTGAAAGATGCTGGGTCTGTCTGATCTGTTAGCAGATATTTCATATATCTACTGAATGAGTGATGCAAGTTTTGTGTCTTTTATTTGTGTTTTGATGCCAGATTATTAATATTTTTAATATTTGAAGATTTAGCTGTGATTAATTGGGAATTTCTTGATTCCTGTTAGGCTGGGCCGGTTTGCGTCTATGGCTGGAATAGACCAATCAGACTTTGGGGTCCTTGGGCATCCTCAGCTCTCCTCAACAGAGAGAACACACTTCAGCCGAGAGAACCAGAGAAACCAGGAGAGGAGGGAAAGTTCAGCTGTGAGTAGACATAAGAGAAGAAGACACATTCATAAATGATTTGATAAAAATAAATATTTATTTTGTGTGAAGTACAATAAACATCATAAAACTCATCGGTAAATTTGAACGGGGTCCAGCACAACAGGCTTGTACTAATATAGTTGATAAAAATAAGAAGACAATATAAGTTATAACCGTAATTGAACTAAACTATACCTGTTCTATCTTCATGCAGCATATATTCACAGTTTCTGACATTATAGTGCGTCCTGACTGACTCCTGACACCGGAGAATCAGCTCTTGAAGCTCCGCCCTCTTAGGCCGAGCGCATCAGCTCATTTGCATTTAAAGGGCACACACTGAAACGGCGTGTTTTTGCTCAACCCCAAAAAGTGGCAATTTTAACATGCTATAAAAAATGATCTGTGGGTTATTTTGAGCTAAAACTTCACATACACACTCTGGGGACATCAGAGACTTATTTTACATCTTGTAAAAGGGGGCATAATAGAAATAGAAATGAATAGAAAGAACAGCATTTATTGAAAGTGAAAGTGAAAGTGAAGTGACATGTGGCCAAGTATGGTGACCCATACTCGGAATTTGTGCTCTGCATTTAACCCATCCAAGTGCACACACACAGTGAACACACACCCGGAGCAGTGGGCAGCCATTGCTGCGGCGCCCGGGGAGCAGTTGGGGGTACGGTGCCTTGCTCAAGGGTCTCACCTCAGTCGTGGTTTTGAGGGTGGGGAGAGCGCTGGACATTCACTCCCCTCACCGACAATCCCTGCCGGACCTGAGACTCGAACCCATGACCTTTGGGTTACAAGTCCGACTCTCTATCCATTAGGCCACGACTTCCCCCATTTATTTGAAATAGAAAACTTCTGTAACATTTGTAATGTTGTTATTGTAAATTATAATCAATTTAATGCATCCTTGCTGAATTATTACTTAAATATATTAATTTCTTTCAAAAAAGTCTTACTGACACCCAAACTTTTGAATGGTAGAAAATATGAAGCGTCCGTTTTCACTCTAGAAAATCTCTGTAAGAGCTTAATAAAACAGTGCAAGTGTGCATTAAAATATTATCCATAAACTCTCTCTCTTCCTTACATTATCATCCACATACACAGCGAAGTACTCAGAAACACTCGTTACAACTAACAGTAAACAAATATATAAAGACCTTATGCCTTTTCGGGTGGTGCTTAATAAACTGGTAAACTTTATATCTGTAAATCAACTCCGATGAACTGTAATAAAGTGCTTTCACCTTCATTACTGCCGTATCCAGTATCACTCTGGAGACTGTAAGCTGGATCAGAACAGTTACTGATCTATCCTTGAGTAACAACTTTTTAGCAGAACCTCTGTTTTGTATTGTCCATTTGTATTGACATTCGTTCACAAAGCAGTCTGGTGTGAAATTATTTGCGCAGACATAAACGAATTTCGGTGGCTTTGAGGGAATATTTTCTTCAAAAACAAAATGAATCCACCTCGTCTTCAGCGGCTCAGATTTCGGGAGTAAATGAAGAGAGCTATTTTATTAATCCATCCAGCTACAGAACACCTAAAACGCTTGAGAGACATTCTCGTCAGTGCAGCAATGGCGGACTGTGTACAACTCGCTGTGAACTCGCTCAGGGCGGTTCTATGTTAAAACGTCAGTGTCTGTCAACATTCGTGGGCGGGGCCTGTGGCTAATGTGACGTCACACTGCCAGGGATCTGGAAACGGCTTGTTCTGAGACACTTATTATGATTTATGGAGATAAAAAAAAAAAGGAGTGGTTGGATTTTTATCATTATAGGGTGGTTGTGTGCACACACTGCCAACACACATTTATAGCCAAACACTATGCATAATAGGTCCCCTTTTATCATAAAAAAGGATAATATTATGGTTCCATATTTTGTGATGATGCTGAAAATTCAGCTTTGATCACACAAATAAATTACATTTTATAATATATTTTCACATAGAAAACAGCTTCTTTAGATTGTAATAATATTTAATTGTGTTTACTGTATTTTTAATTTAAATAAATGCAGCCTTGGTGAGCAGAAGAGACTTTTGAGCGGTATTGTAAATTGGTTATTTATTTTTGTATTTTTATTCCAATTTGGAAGTCCTAACAAATGAGAATAATCATACTTGGAAGGTAATCTTACCGACCCCAAACTTTTGAATGCTAGTGTATTTATTGTTTTATTTATAACATTATTATTATTATTCCTCTAATCTCCACACAGATGGCAGACATCCCTCAACCTGAATCAAGGACCCATTCAGAACCTCATTTTAACGCCGAAGACATTCCCCAGCCTCATTCCCAACAGGAAGTGCCTCTAATTCCAGTCAGCTTGTGTGGTGCCTCCCAGACGTTACAGGAGCCGCTTGATTTTGAGGCCCCCGAGCAGAGCCGACAGTCCTCGGACCCCTCGAGCTGTCAGAGGGCCAGTGGAGGCTCTCGCTCAGGAAGTTCAGTCAGCAGTGTCAGTCTTCAGTCCAAAGACTCAAAGTCCTCTCGGGCGAACGGATCAGTGTACTCGGCTCTGAACTCCAGAGCCTCTAGTCTGTCTCCGTTGGGTTCAGGCAGACAGAGCGCTTCAGGAAGCCAGAGAGGTGCTGCTGGACTGGTTGGGTTCTAGCTGGAGAGAGCTTGGCTAACGTAAAGACGTTTAAATGTTTGTTACTGCTGTCATCTCGACCCGTCCGGTATATATTGAGACTGTGAACCACCTGTTCTAATCCTGTTATATGTGTGTTTGAAAAGTTGCTGTGCTTCATGACATTCTAGGTTCAGGATGCGGTTTAGTCACAGATATTAATGTTGTTTAGTTTTATAGACTGAAGTTTTATTTATAGAATATTTGCAGTTCAATGACACTAACGTTATTATATTAGACTTTTTGCTAAATTGATTGATATTTGTGATTGATGAAAACAGTGAAATCAAATTTGCCACCTGCTAATTGCCATGTTTTTTTCTATGAATAATTTTTTTATTTCAAAATAAACCCATTTTTGCACATACCATATGACCTGCGTTGTGCAATACCTTGCTGTTTGAAGTATGACATTTTCTTTAGTCTTTGCCAGGGTGATTTCTGATTCAGAAATACTATATACGAGTCATTCCACGAAACCGGTACGATTTTAGTCCCTCTGACCTTTTTCAGTGTATTTTATTTATTGGGTCACCAAAATATGTTTTTAAAAGCTTTTTGTATTAATTGAAATGTCTCCTTTAATAATGTTTAAAAACATGACATGCATTTTATCTTCATATTAGAAATTATTTAGTTTTTTTCAGTTGACACCACCTATTTTGTCACGTTCCTCAAGGCCTTCTATGAAAGTGTACTTGGGATATGAATAATAAAATGAGAAAAAAGTCCATTCATTTTGCCATTCCCATAAATATCCATCTGTGCTTTTTTGCTGGTAATGTTTTTTTTCTAAGTAAATTCATGATTATTAATTAAAATCACATCATTTAGTTCCGTACCTCAGTAACCCCGTTACACAAACCATTCTCCCCCATTAAAAATAATGAACTGATACTTATGTGACATCATTAATAGGAAGTGACATCATGGAAGTCTTCTGAACAACATTATGAGCAGACGCAGGCAAGTTACCACCTTCTTTAATAATTATAACTAAATTATGTTGTGAAATTCTGTTTGACTCAACCCCATTACATCAATTAAAGATAGAAAACTATTACTTGTGAAAATTATCTTTGTTATTTCAACATTATTCATGATTTCTTAATATCATGCATGCCATGCGCTCTCCATTTATTCACTAGATTTAGAGCAGTGGCCAATTTAGGCCAAAAATCACAACCCCGTCACACCTACATTTTTATTATATATATTTTCTTTTTGTTAAGTTTATGAAAAACTAATATAAAGTTTGTTGAACTGTCTGAAATGTTCAGAGCAATCATAAGAATAATGATTTTAGTTCAAATTCTGAAGTTAAGCCTTTGAAAATCAAAAATAATGAGGTTGCTGTCACAAAAAGTGCCCATTTCAGGCTTTAGTATAGCAAAAGTGTGAGATTTTATGTAACTTTTATATTTGCAATTACTGAATTAGTGTGAGGGACATCTGATTAATAGGAAAATGTTGATTTTATCACAAATACATTTTATAATAATATTCAGAGAGCTCCCATAGTGTCCATAACTTAAAATAACGACCGATATTAATAGGGATTTGATGCCTGAGATGGGAAAATATGTTTTTCTGGAAGTTAAATATGTCATTAATGTTGTGGGGTTTTCAGAAAAGTAATACATTTTGGTAAAAAATCTAAAAATGTGTCCAAATCGTACCGGTTTTGTGGAATGACTATACATATATTTAAATGTCCTTAGAAAATCTCATGCAGACTTGAAATTTGAACATTTAAATATATATATATGTATAATCTTGTGTATTGATAAAACGTAATGCTAGTTATTTTAAACAATTTAAAATGATTCTTGATTCTGAATCCACTACTGATTATTATTAGTTAAATATTCTAAGTAGTGTGAAGTAAACCATTACAATTAGTTATTTGACAAACCGTTAATAATTGTTGCAACATATTTTTGAACTTGTTATCCTCTGTACTCGTGCACTTTCACGGTCTTTGCATTTCTGTGTGGCCCGAGTTTCAACAAATATATCAAGATTCAAGGTAAAAACTGTTGAAAACAGTCAATGACGTGTCAGATCTCAGAGTTTATTGTGCTGTTTCTCAATCAGTTGTTCAACAGAGATTCAGTCAATGTCTGATTTTTTTTTTTTTTTTACATTTATTTATTTTTTTAACCATATTCAAACTGTATCATAGCTATTAAACCATTTCTTGTCATGATTTTAAATCTGTATTTAACCTCAGAATGATTTCAAAGTAAAAAGAGGTGCTAAAGTCTGATTTTGTGGCGGTTGTGTTTTAAAATTAAATTATTATAATCTTAATTCAAGTGATCAGGTTAACCCTGCCTGGTTTAAATGTTTAAAAATGATTAATAGTTTTAGAAAATTTACATTACTTTAATAAAGTAATTAAAATAGTTACACTACTTATTACATCTTAAACAGGGTAACTTGTAATCTGTAACCTTTTACATTTCCAAAGTAACCTTCCCAACACTTACAATCAGACATTTGGGAAACAGCACACATAAAGACAAAACTGAGATCTGGACACGCCATTGGCTGCTTTCAGCTGCGCGTGCACGCACTCGTCCAATCAAAGCGCGCGACACTGACTTCAGCGACTCTCCTCCGAGCAGATCATGCGTGCAGCTGGTAAGCAAGAGTTCTCCATCAAAACAACATAAATGCGAACACAACACACAACTTTCCGGCTGAACTCGCTTCTTAAATATCATACATTTCTGAAGTATAAGGAAAATTGTGCTTTAAATAGAAACGCAGGAGCTTTGTAAGGTCAGCTGTGCTTCTGCTGCTAGCATTGTTAGCATGTTGTTATTGAATGGGGTTCATAAACAGAGACAGCGCTGTGATATCAATAACCCAAACAATGTATTCAACACCGCCGTTTTCTGATGTTTACGAAGCTTGTGAAGGATTTACTTAAGGTTCCTCTGTTTGTTTATCAAGCTAACAATGAAATATCATACAATGTATGTGTGTAATAGCAGGAGAAAGATGCTCCCTCAAGAACAATGAGCGTTTATTGAGAGTTTAGCATGTACAACAACATACTGTCTGGAGAAATGGAAACAGTGGTCAGTGTGGTTGTTAAAGCACAGCATTGTAAGTCTTATAGGGGGGTTATCTTGTCCCATTGTTGGGGGCAAAAACAACCTGTACTAAAGGCATGAAGTGAATTATGAAAAGGCAGTGTAAGACAAGTATAGTATGTGGTATATGAAGTATAGTAAACAAGACGAGTATAAATAGTTGTAGATACTATATTTGCATTAAGTGTGAATAGAATCTTGTTTATGGTGCAAATATGGCTACTTTTACAGTCACACAATTTATAAAATTAGTCATATTATATTTGTACTCTGTACATTTTCTGAAATTACATCCACAATCACATAAGAAAGTTATATAGATTGTCTCCAGTCCATCAGCATGTGCACCGGATCTTATGCTTCTACTAAAGATCTTCATATAAAATGCCAGTTTTCTGAATTGGACAATGAAGAAGAGCATATGTGATATACACGGCGTGTAATATAATCATTTATACATGTCTTTCTATAATAGATTCTGATTGACATTCTGTGGTCAAGTATTATTTTTATAAAATATTTTATTATGTGAAAAAAGTGAGATATTAATATTAAAGTGATTCAAATGAATTTTAGTAGCCGTGTAATAATATGTGGTCCACTTTTAATTTCATTGTTGTTTTTTAAAATGTTGCACCCCCAACAGATGCAGTGAATGATCCTCAATAAATCAGAAACATGGTAAGTCACTCTATATGTTTAATTCTTTTTATTATATTGATTTAAACTACCTCAGATGACTATTTGACCTGCTGCTGTCATGCTGTAGAGTCACTCATGTTGTTCACTGTGTTCGTGTATCTTCTGCCGATCACAGATCCGGATCGCTGCGCTGAATGCGGCGTCTCAGGCTGCGGATGAGCATGAAGACTCCTTCAGAAGCACTAAGCCAAGTCAAACAAAGGAAGCCCAGGTGAGTCGCATGCTTTCAAAAGTTCATCAAGTTATGGCTCATGTAGTCTGGTATAGTGACAATATAGAACTTAGACTCAAGGAGGAAAAAACACCTCAATTTTATTCAGAGGAAAAAGATGCAATTTGGTGCAGATGTTGATATTTATATGGCAAAAAAGGAAGATGAAATTTTGATGCTTATAATGTAAATCAATGAGATCTTTATAAAAGTATAGCAGATACTGACACAAAATGCATATAAATATCAGTCGTCACTCTATATCTGCCAATAATATGCCTTAGTTAGATTTTTAAATGATTAGTTTTATGATCAAAACTAGGGTTGCAAAATTTTTCAAAGCTGGAAACCTTCCATGGGAATTAACGGGAATATATGGGAATTAATGTGAAATAAACAGGGAATTTGCAAAATTGCATGTTAGCCTATAACAGGGTACTTAAATGTAGTTGAAAAAAGCATCTTGCAGTGTAATTTTGGTTAAAACAACCATATTTAATGCAATTTTAGTTGAATTTTTACCCTGCACATTCCTCAATCACATTCACACAGCACATGACTTACTGCAGGGCTATTGAGGCCACACCCCCTGCATGCACTGTGCATTCCCCCTGTCCATAACATGCACATTTGATCAAAAATACAGAAAGAACAGTAATATTGTGAAACATAACTACAATTTAAAATATTGGTTTTGTATTCTGATATACATAAAAATGTAATTTATTTCTGTGATCAAAGCTGAATTTTCAGCATCATTACTCCAGTCTTCAGTGTCACATGATCCTTCAGAAGTCATTCTAATATGCTAATTTGATACTCAATTATCAATGTTGGAAACAGTTGTGCTGCTTAATATTTTTTATAACCTGTGATACTTTTTTCAGGATTCTTTGATGAATAAAAATTTAAAGAACAGCATTTATTTAAAATAGAAATATTTTGTAACAATATACACTAGCGTTCAAAATTTTGGGGTCAGTAATTTCTTTTTTTTGAAAGAAATTAATACTTTTATTCAGCAAGGATGTGTGAAATTGATTAAAAGTGATATTAAAGTGATACTGTTAGAAAATATTTCTATTTTGAATAAATTCTTTTTAACTTTTTATTAATCAGTGAATCCTGAAAATAGTATTACAGGTTCCAAAAAAATATTCAGCAGCACAACTGTTTCCAACAGTGATAATAACTGAGTATCAAATCAGCATATTAGAATGATTTCTGAAGGATCATGTGACACTGAAGTAAATAACACATAACAATTGCTGCAATAAAAATATATTTATTTTACATATTTACTAAATTAGAATTAATTGTATGCGGAAAATAAATAACTGTTATTTCATGTTATGACCAAACAAAATGTTTATATTTGTTTTTATATGATACATTTTATATAAATATTATAAATTTCCCCAAATTTCCAATTAATTCCCATAAATTATCATGAATTCCCATAAATTCCTGTAAATTCCCATAAATTCCTGTTAAGTTTCCAAATTGGAATATTTCCAAAATTCCCCAGGTTAAGTTCCCGTGGAAAGTTTCCGCCCCTTTGCAACCCTAATCAAAACTCTGTATTTTTAAAACATATAATGCAATACAATGATGATTGAGAGATGAACAAATAAAAAGCCTGATGATAATATTTGATACTCACATTTGAACATGATTTTTCTAAACAATCATGTCTGGATAATCGAGTAAACCCAAGTTGCTTCAGTCCAGTAAGTGTTCATCTTGAAATATTACTAACAATATAAAAGTTATTCTTATGTTTACTTAAAATCAGTAAAGATTTCACAGCACAAAGATACGTGAACCACGTATGAGTTGAAGGTGGACGTTTTTATAATTACACTAAAAGATCTTTTACTTGCTAAAACAGTACTAAAGTCATGTAAAAGATTATGTACAACATGTTTTCAGCAAAGTTCTGATTATGCTGATAATTTATATGCATCAGGCTTTATAGGGTTAAGAAAAAATAAAATTGTTGAATCCAGTGTAACCATTTCCTTCTCATTTGTGTTGCAGGAGGCGGAAGCGTTTGCACTGTATCATAAAGCTCTTGATCTGCAGAAACATGACAAGATTGACGAGTCTGCCAAAGCCTACCATGAGCTCCTCAAGACCCCACTTCTCAAGGAGGTACAGCACGCATCATCCTCGCATCTTACCATGAGATCCAGAGTATCTTTTCATTTAGTTTCCTCTGGACACCAGTGTTTTTTATTTTGCAAAGCCAGTTTGTGACCAAATTTTGTTGACTTGTTTGTTTTCTTGCACCAGGCAGTGGCATCTGAAGATGAGAAAGTAGGACTGAAGCATCCTGGACTGATGTTGAAGTACTCCACCTATAAAAACCTGGCCAGTCTTGCTGTGCTCAGAGATGATCTAGACACTGCCATGGACTTCTATGTACAAGTAAATACATTTTCAACAAATCCCTCAGTTTAAGGTGCATAATTCTTCCCACATGCGTATTTAGCAGTTTACTAGAACTACACTGCCGTTCAAAAATTGGACAGAAGAGACTTTTTTCAGAAGCATAAAAAAAATCTTACCGAATGATAGTGTACATTTGATGTTAACATGGCAGTAACTCCTCCAGTGTAACAGAAAGATCCAGTGAACGGGCAGTCACACGGTTCGTGTCTGTTTGTTTTGCAGGCTGTCATGCTAGACTCCACAGATGTGAATATGTGGTTTAAAATGGGAAAGTTGGCCCTGAGGAAGGCCAGCATGCCTTTGGCCCATCATGCCTTTGAGGTGGGCTTACGCTGTAACCCGGACCACTGGCCCTGCCTGGACAGTCTCATCACAGTCCTCTACGCTCTCAGTGACTACAGCTGTGAGTCCAGAAACATGTGCAACACACAACCAGAGCACATCATTCACTTCCTCACTGTTCAAACTTTTGCAGTTTTGATTTTAGAAATCAAAATGGACTGCATGATTCATCAGTGCTATATATATATTTTTTAAAATCAAAATATAATAACTTCTCTATCTCTGAAAGGACTTTTCTGCTTATATAATAAGGCTATATAGGCGAGGGAAAAATAATACACTATCCTCCGGTTTCACAGACAAGGCTTAAGCGAATCCAGACTAAAATGCTTGTTTCAGCTGTTTTAACTGAAAGCAACTTGTACTGACATATCTTAAAATATGTACATTCATAAAAAAAAAACTTAAATATCTTAATTGAACTAAGATCTAATCCTGGTTTAGGCTAAGCCCTGTCTGTGAGCCGGGCCAATAATACATAATTTATAATAATAATACATTATTTCCTGCTAAGTATTCAGTACAGTCCAGTTCTGGAAGTAAAAATCCAATTAATATTTTTCCATAAAGACCTTGATTATGAAAGATAATGTATAAATCTTTTAATACACACCTGCCATGAGCTCCAAGATTATCAAGTGATGGTATATGCTTCTCTACAAGGCATAAGTCTGTGTGATTTCATCTTCATTTTACAGTAAACTAAATGTCTATATATACACGAGTCATTGATTGAAGTATGAAAACAAATATATACTTTATGCAGTTTTCCACCCAAAAAAACTTGATGGTTTAACAACTGAAAAATTAAGACTTAAATGTCATTATTGTAATGTTGCATTTGTACTAAAACATTATTATTATTTTATATCTTTTAAATTTTTTATTAAAAACACTTGAACAATGGTATTATTACAATGGTATTATTATAATTGTAATATATTTCTTATTTTGTTTAAAAAATTTAGTTTGATCCATCCATTCTCCATACTGTGTATTTTTTTTATTAATAATCACAAAAATCATTATAATAGTTATTTGTTATTTTAAAGTAAAATTTGAATGGGTCAAAAACATTGGGAATCTGTCCTATGATAACTCAAGTTTAAAGAGTTTTTTGTAATCTCTGTTGACTTTATGGTTACTGAAAGAGATTTTAGTAAAGAGTGTATGAACACTCACATTTCCCAAGCCTTTCCTAAACCGTTGAGCCCCGTTCTCACTCAAACTTATTATTCTTATTCTTTATGAAGATTCACTCCTCTACATAATCATCATTATATAATTATTATTAATTCTTTCAAAATAGAGTTATTCAAGTCAGCTATTGAAATAGGTCACATTATATTCACAAATATTCACTTTTAACTATGACTTTTGTCTCAATAAACTCCTAATTACTGCTTATTAACAGTTAATAAGATAGTTGTTGAGTTTAGGTATAGTGTAGGATTAAGAGATGTAGATTATGATCATGCAGAATAAGGCATTAGTATGTGCTTAATAAGTACTAAAAAACAGCCAATATCCTAGTAATATGCATGCTAATATAAAACTAGTTAACAGTGAGAATTGGACCCTAAACTAAAGTGTTAGCTTAATTTTTTCATATCGCAATATACATGTATATGGCAGTAACACAAAATATTTCAATGTTGTTTTTTTTCCCCCAAATATCATGAAGCCGTAACATATGTTAATGGGAAAAATACTTCTGGTGCCAAGGCCAGTGAACAAGTATGCGGTTACTGTTGTGAATGCTGTTTCATGTTGTCTTTACCTTGATTTGTGAAGTGAGATGTGACATGTGGCCAAGTATGTTGACCCATACTTGGAATTTGTGCTCTGCATTTAACCCATCCAAGTGCACACACACAGCAGTGAACACACACAGCAGTGAACACACACAGCAGTGAACACACACAGCAGTGAACACACACAGCAGTGAACACACACAGCAGTGAACACACACAGCAGTGAACACACACAGCAGTGAACACACACCTGGAGCATTTCCTGCCTCTAGCTACTTTCATCATCTTCTCTGTAGTCACAGCATTATGTTCTTGTCTGTTTGTCCCGCAGGTTGTCTGTACTACATCTGTAAGGCTCTGAAGAAGGACACAGGCTACAGTAAGGGACGAGTGCTCAAAGAGAAGATCTTTGAAGAGCAGCCCTGCCTCAGACGAGACTCCATGAAGTTGTTCTCCAAACTGTATGCACCTTTTGCTAATAATGTGGCATCCAACATTTGTCCTGTTGAAGAAGAAACTTTTTTGAGTTTGTATTTGTCTGTGTGTTTTGGGTGCAGTGATGTGTCAGTGCAGTATGTGGATGTAGATGAGGATGAAGCCCACAGCATTGTAGAGGAAGCGCTGGAACTGAGGAGACAGAGACAGGCTAAACTCTCACGGCACCCGGTAGCTGACCTGCAACTGGTTCAGCCCATCAAATACTTCACGTGAGTCCAGGCCACTGTTAATCCACAGCCTGCTGCTGGAATTCATCTTACAGTTTGTTTGAAGGAATGTCATGGGTTAATTGAGTAACTTTTTTTTTTATCATAATGCATAATAAAACTATGAACTATCCACACGTTCAAATAACATTTAATTCCATTTATGTAATTTATTTATGTCTATGGACTTCTTAGGTGTCAAATATAAAATTAAATATAGTTTCGAGCAGCAGTTATCGGGGTTCAAGTGCTTTAAAGGGTTAGTTCACCTAAAAATGAAAATAATGGCATTTATTACTCACCTTCATGTCGTTCCACACCCGTAAAACCTTCGTTAATCTTCGGAACACAAATTAAGATATTTTTGTTGAAATCCGATGGCTCAGTGAGGCCTGCATAGCCAGCAATGACATTTCCTCTCTCAAGATCCATTAATGTACTAAAAACATATTTAAATCAGTTCATGTGAGTACAGTGGTTCAATATTAATATTATAAAGCGACAAGAATATTTTTGGTGCGCCAAAAAAACAAAATAACGACTTATTTAGTGATGGCCGATTTCAAAACACTGCTTCAGGAAGCTTCGGAGTGTTATGATTCTTCTGTGTCGAATCATGATTCGGATCGCGTGTCAAACCAGCAAACTGCTGAAATCATGTGACTTTGGCTTTTCTTCCCGAAGAGTTCCCTTAAAGAGTTATAGCCATTTTAGTAACTTCGGATGTTATGGCGTTTCGGCCAAGGATTCCAGTGATATGTCACTTGAGTCTGCAACAAACGGTTTAGGAGTTATGAGCATTTTCATACTTTTGATCGCTGTAGTGTCATCGTCAGGCCGATCAGGGCGAGCCTTGGTGACATTGCCTCAAAGTTTCAAGTATCTACGACTTACTGCCTGATCACTTTTATGGCAGAATGTTGATCATTGAAAATCCTAACAATAACAACAGGGTTTCAGCGTTATGCGCTTGAACCCCTGATAAAAAACAATTGATGATTTGATGTTGCATTTTAACGGCTGAGATACTTGACTGTGATTGTTGAAAATTAAAAGGCAAATGTAAAAAAGAAATGGCAACTTTTCTGTATTTATTTTTCAGATTTTTCTTTAATACACACATTTTTATACCAGTTTACAGATTTCTGCTGGTACACTACCATTCAAAAGTTTGGGTTTGGTAAGATTTAAAAAATATTTTTAAAAATAAGTTTCTTAGGCTATATCTACATTAATCCAGATACTGCGAAAACTGAGGTTTTTTTAAGACAGTCTCCCAAGTGGATACATTTTAAAAAAACAGTTTTTGTGTTGTAGTGTGGACTGTGAAAACTGAGGTATTTGAAAACAATGACATGTTTAGTCATGTGACGCATATTGTCCCCGTAGATACCTATGTTTATAGGTTTAGCAACTTTTGGAAAACTCTAGTTTTGACAGAAAGCATTTTAAAATGAAAACTTTATGCTCACCACCACCAAGGCTGCATTTATTTGATTAAATTATAGTAAAAACAGTAATATTGTCAAATATTATTAGAATTTAAAAATAACTATTTTCTATTTGAATATAATGTATTTTATTCTTGTGATTGTATCACCCACCCCTAGTTAAAAGCTCAAAATACATTATTCAAATTAAATTTAATTATTTTATTTTATTTCTTTAAAGGGATAGTTCACCCAAAAATAAAAATTCTCTCATCTTTTACTCACGCTCATGTTGTTCCAAACTGAGTTTTTCTTCTGTTGAACACAAAAGAAGATATTTTGAAGAATGTTGGGAACCAGACAGTTTACAGTAGCCATTGACATTCGTAGTATTTTTAAAAAAAATATTTCTGTGTGATGTATTCTTACCCCTATAGGTGGAAGAGTGTGGGCGAGAGTTTCTTGGCCATGTACAAACACCAAAACGCTTGCCTGGTCCCACGGCCTGACTTTGGCCGCCGAATCGATTTGTCAATGTACCGTGACCTGGACAGCCTCCTGCAAATGCCCACCTGCACTCCAGCGCCCCCCACTGTTGCTTCAGACCCTCCTCAGCCTCCCATGAACGTCAGTGTACCTCAGGACCCCCCTGCCCCTCCTCCTGGTCCCAGCAGCCCAAGCTCCAGTCTACCCCCATCCACCGAGCTGATTGTTCAGCCGCAGGCTGAGCCCATCGCTCCTGGAGGAGTACCGCAGAGCCAGAATATCATTGAGATCAGCACAACCACAGTCACCACTACTGCTGCCAATGGAGCTGAGGATGCTGCCGTTACCACGGTTACTACTGCTGGTCAGTATGAATGTGTACATGACGCAGGAAGATATATGCAGTCTCTCACCTGTAATGTGAGATACAGAACTGAGATTAACGATGTGAAGATTGCTTTCACAAAAATATCAAAAGTGCCTTAAAAAATATTAGGGCTGTTAGAATTTCTCGATTAAATTTGTGCTCGATTAAAAAAAAATCCTTGATTGCAATTTACCCATGTCGAATAACCGGCAAAATACCGGAAGTGGCACATTCCATGGACAAGAATACATGAAACGCATTATTAGAGTTTTCTAAGGCTGCGCGATATATTAAAACCATTTAAAAATCATAATATAGTGTAGTGCTATTATGAAGTCACAAATGCTGCGATTCAGTTAAATAAATGTATATGCCCTGCAGGTTTAATATATATGCGCGTTAATTATTTACATTACGTGTGTAGCTTGTTCACAGTAAATGCTTCTCCACATGAACTGTTATCATTTACATGCATGGAGCGCGTCTCAAACTCCATTTCTGTATATGCTGTGAGTTTGGGCTGCTTATAACTTTAATCTGGGAACGCGATGTGGCCATTTCGTCAGATTTGTAAGATAAATTGTTTATAAACCTACGCCAACACAATACATCAATATGTTTCTAAATATATATATATTCATAGCAATTTCAAAATAAATGTTTAAACACTCGCTCCAAGTTTGGATGTTTTGATGTCCACATATTCTTTTTCAAGAAATTACAGTGGCTGTAGCATTTCTATCGTAAAGAAGTGGCCAAATATTAAAGAGTAAGTTAACATTTGAATGAAATGTCATTTGGCCAATATTAAACAAGGATTTGATCTGCTGTAAAGTGCAACAACAATCACAGGCTGTTGGCGCCCTCTGCAGGCATTAGTTATAATACATATTGTACATAAGTTGATTGTTTATATTATATATATTATGTATTTTAAGAGTGTTGTTCTATAAAACCATATGATTACTTGCTTTTGATACTTTATTTGAACCAAATAATATTTGCCTCATTGTAATTATAAAAACGTAATTAATCGAGAAAATTATCAACCGATTACTCGATTACCAAAATAATCATTAGTAAAAGCCCTAAAAAGTATAGTAATTATTTATATATTATATTTGTTTGTTTTTTTTTTCAGTAGTTTAGACTCTTATAAAGTCACACAGGTATTAACACTGACACTGATGAAGGCACTTTTGTTCATCCTACAGCTCTGGATGCTGCCTTGAGTGATAAAATGAAAAAAGGCACCAAGAGAAAACGTGTGGTAGAGGACAACGTAGAGACGGCAAAGAGACGCTCTGCACGTGTCCGGAACACCAAATGCAAGAAAGAAGAGAAGATTGACTTCCAAGAGCTCCTGATCAAATTCCTCCCCTCTAGGTGTCTATTTTACTAATGATCTATTTAGGGTTTTTGCTCTAACCTGCTGTGACCATATCAAGCAATGTGCTTTAAGACATTTTGTCAGACATGTGCTTTCTATTTTTGTTTTGTCACATTGGTTGAATCCTCCCACAGTGAAAGCTCATTAGACCAAAATCGTGCTCCACATAGCTGTATATAATTAGATATCAAATATACATGTGCTTTAATTGCCTGTAGGGTCAATACAGCTAAAGTAAGACAGTTTCTGATTATTTGTCATAGCCATTGTTTTAAAGCTCCCCCAGTTATGCAATTTTAAAGGCTTCTAATTTTATTTTGGAGTCTCCTACAATAGGTTTACCTGCATCTAAGGTCAAAAAACACTTCTCACAGTGTCTGGAACGGCTTGATAAAGGATCAGGTCTCTCTAAACCCCTCCTTTCCAAGAGCCTGTTCATCTTGTCCTTAGAAAGTGAAAAACATACTCAAAAGGTTTTGACTTGAGCTTCTTTATTTTCAGGCTGAAAAAGTTTGAAGATGATGAAGATGAGGAGAGTCTCAGTAACATGGACTCTCATTGTGACGTCAAACCTGATTCCCAGTTGAACCGCGGCTCCGGATCCAACTCCTCTGAGTATATCATCTCTATGGAGTCAGGTACAGAATCTGAGGTTTTCATTTTATTCGTTGATTTATTTATTTCTGCATCTTTTTTATTTTTCTCTCTGTTCTTCGTGGTCCGTCAGAGCGCAAGGATGTGCATGCGTTCCTGCTGGTGAACATGCAGAACGGCGGCATCCTGGAGCTGATGATGCGGTTTCTGAAGGCGGTGGGGCAGATGTTTCTGGAGGAGTGGCCAGCGGGCCTCGGTGGAGTGGTGCTGGATCTCTTCACCTGCTGGAGGAAACACAGTGCTGGGCTGCCCAACCCACTGCTCAGAGATTCCAGCAACCAGCACATAAAGGTGAGATGACCAGTCGCTGCATTTGACCAAGTCATGACCAAGAGGTTCATGTACAACTTTAAAAGATATTCATGGTTTCGTTTGAGGCACTTGGTAGCAAGTAAAGGAGATTTGCACCCTGATTGGGACATCCATTAGTAAAAAATTCAAGACACACAGTTCAGTTTCAGTTACTGAGCATGTGAAGAACAATTCATAGTGCTTTATACTCCAGTGTTGTGATCTAACAGACACCCGGTAGAAAGCAACACGATTTAGAAATAGCAATAAACTCTTGGAAGATGAAGTCCTTTTATGCAAAATCATAGACCTTTATCTATTGAAGCACAAAAATAAGTTCAATTCAGTGGTCTATTTGTGCGCTGTCTGCGATGGGGCATTCTGTGTGTGTGTGCGCTTCTCTTTCCTGTTATTTTTGCAAGGCTTTAAACACAAGCAATTGATAAACTTCAGTAACGATTCAGCACCCGATCGGACAGTGACAGCAACTGTCCCGACTCCCGAGCATCTTTCACAAGCTCTAAAAGGTAGTTTAAACGAGAATGCATGCATTAGCGGTAATGCATAAACTGACATTGTGTGAAAATAATGGAGAGTGTGAAAACAAAGATGCCTCTTAAATTTATAAATGGTATAGATTTTTTACACATTTAATCGATGTTCCGATCTTTATCGATGTATTGTTACACCCCTAGTGCACACGTGTATCTTTAGCTTTCATGTTCAAAATCGCACTTAAAACTGAAACCATAGTAAGTGATGGTGGTTGTTTTGCATGTCAGTCAGACAACCCCTTTCAAGTGTGCACAAAGTACTAAACTAAAACTGTTTTAAATTGAAAATGTGTGATTTATTTATATATATATATATATATATATTTAAAGTTTGTTGATTATATACAGTTAGCCATCATTGTGAATATTACATTGCACTGTTTTGTGCTCTCTCTTCACAATGGGGTGAATATGTGAGTGCTGAGATATTTGAATAGCAACTCAGTAGTTTAGTAGCAACTGTTTTAATCACTGTTGCAGTGAATCGAATTGAGAAACAAATTTTTAATTTTAAATATTTCAAATATTTTTGACTTTTTTTTTTTGGTAAATACTGTTTATTCAGTATTTATTGCTATATTAGGCATTTACAAATAAAAGTGATGAAATATTCTTCATTACATACTTAAAAACCACATGGTGGGGGAACATTTGAATAGGATTTTACTGTATTCTACATTTCGTCCCCTTGGAATTAAAAGGTTCTATCTGCATTCTGAGCCGTTTTGAGATATTGAGCTTCCAAGTTTTTGTATTCCATTCGGCTTTGTAGACAGAACTTTTTTGTTTTCTATATAATGTACACAACTTAAAAAAAATCACATAATGTGAATAAGTTGTCACAGAATAGGAATATGTCAATAGGTAGGACCTTATAATTCTATGTTGACGATTTGCAAACAATGTTTTTGACTGACATGCAGTAGAAGAATTATAATTTCAGAGCAAATAGACACATGCATGCACCCACAGACACATACACATACAGGTTTGTTTTGCTATCTTAGTGAGGACATTCCATAGGTGTAATGGTTTTTATATTGTACAAACTGTACATTCTATCCCCCTACACTACCCCTACCTCTAAACTTACCCTTCACAGAAAACATTCTGCATTTTTACATTTTTAATAAAACATTTAGTATGTTTTTAAAGCTATTTTAAATATAAGGACTCATATTTCATGTTTACGTCTTAATACCAGTGTAATACCCATGTCATTATACAAATTTGTGTACTCATAAATCATGAAAATAAGCACACGCNCATATCAGAGGGGACTGGCGAGTGGTGCCTTTTTTAACCAGGTATGCTGGGCTTTCCGCGTCCAGATTCCTACAATAGTGAACTGTTGTAGGAACAGAAGAATGATTTAGAAGCACGTTTATTCGTCAGCTCATAGAGTGAAATAGCTACACGTGTTCAGTCAAAGGAATTTTTTTTTGGCACACATACAGCTTGCACCTGCCTGGCAACAAAACTATTCATCATGCCACCTGATCCTGCTGTATTTCTCCCAGTGGAGCAACTGAAAAAACAGACAGAGACCAATAACTTAATGAGTGTGCTTTTGGCAAAAACTAGGTCACAAACACTCTCTGTTATGTAAATGAACATGCAAATTAACATACAATATAATAATGGTTTTAAATCAAATTTTTTAAAATGTAATTTATTCCTGTGATCAAAGCTGAATTTTCAGCATCATTACTCCAGTCTTCAGTGTCACATGATCCTTCAGAAATCATTCTAATATGCTGATTTGCTGCTCAAGAAACATTTGATTACCAATGTTTAAAACAGTTGTGCTGCTTCATATTTTCATGGAAACCATGATACATTTTTTTCAGGATTCTTTGATGTATAGAAAGAAATTTAGCATTTATTCAACAGCATTTATTTGAAATAGAATTCTGATGTAACAATGTTAAAGTCTTAACTGTCACTTTTGATTAATTTAATGCATCCTTGCTGAATAGAAGTATACATATTGCTTATATTTACATTAAATTATAGTATATGTACCTGATTATTTTTTGAAGGCTCTTAATAGCATGAAGTGAACTTAATTTTTTTCTTAAATCTGCCATCTTTCACATCACTGCTCAGGAAAGCTTTGTATTATTGACATTCTTGACCGACCAAACTTAGCTTGTTTTATTTACTTTACTTCTCCAAATGTAAATAAATACCAGTTATCATGTAATCTCTTAAACAAAACGAAATATACGATTGTGTTCGAGTATTTCTAGTTTACATACTGATTTAATTTTTCATAAATTCATTTGCTTGAACATGCCAGATGCATGTAATAGATGTTTGCAGGTCGGACCGCTGTGTTGTTTGTACAGTACATCAACTAAGACATATTATACTGCCTACTGTGTAACAGGAAATGATGCTGATGAGTCTCTGCTGTCTGGAGCTGCAGTTGGAACAGAAGTCTATGATGAAGGGCCGGAACAGTAAGAACATCACAATCAGTCAGACTTCTGTGTTGTGTTTGACATCAGGCACTCATAGGCTGATATTATTTCACAAACCATGACAAGTAATCATACAAATGTCATGTGCTTGTATGATTTACAGTGTCTCAGAGGAAGACCATGTCTGCTTCAGGAAGGGATTGTGGGGACGCGGATGGACCAGAGACCCGCTTTCAGTCAGATATATTCCTCCTGACCATGGCCTCGTCTCAGAGAGATCTGTTTGGAGACGACTGGCTCTCTTTTGCCGTCAGAGTTCACTGGCTTAAAGCGCGACACCTCGCCATTCAGGCAAGAAAGCTCAGTTATTAGAGACGCAGACATATTTTACTATTACATAATAGGGCTGGGCGATATATCGCATGCGATTGTCATGCGCATTTCGTCAGTAAAGCCGGTTCCCTGATTACCGCGAAATCGCCATCACCTGCTTTCAAATGGAGCGCCATTTAATAGACAGAACCGTAGATCACTGACAAGCTACGCAATATCGCGTTCATTATCGAAGGCGATTCATCTGCGATATTGAACGTGATATTGTGTAGCTTGTCAGTGATCTACGGTTCTGTCTATTAAATGGAGCTCCATTTGAAAGCAGGTGATGCCGATTTCGTGATAATCAGGGAACCGGCTTTACTGACGAAATGCGCGTGACAATCGCATGCGATATATCACCCAGCCCTATTACATAACTTATATGGTTCTTCACAAAGGTGTTGTATGCTATTAAGACACATTCGATTATCTTGAGTAGTGCTGACTCAATCATAGATATGATAAATTACACGTTACACTTTTATAAACCCGTGCGATAGTAGTTTTTGCACTCTATACATGAATATATGTGTGTTAATGTGCTGTTTTAGGGTGACATGGAGGAGGCACTGGAGTGTTACGACATGTGTGTCGGTCTGCTGAAATGTCAGACAAGTGAGATGGAAAAGATCACCATCCACCTGCCCAACCTCAGCGTGGACAATGCCATCTCTTTAGAGGAGGTAAAGTACAAATAAAATCAGTCAATATATTGATATATTGTCCATTGTTTGCATCACATTTCTTCTGAACAATCTGCTCTCCATCATAGTTCTTCAAGAAATTATGCAATCTGAGCAGCGTTTATGTTGTAAAACTGTATATGATCGTATCTAACAAACAAATGAACCCGCGTCCAAAGTATAATTTTTCAAAATAGTGCGGCAGTTTTAGTTATAATATCCAAGCAGTGCTGTCTGAGTTTTATATCCTCCTGCCATTGTCATTGTAGTAAATGTCAGGAACAAAACTTTTAGCCAATGCCAAGACGATCAAACAACGTGTGTTCTGTTTATCTTCCGCATGCGTGTACATCTACACAGACGCACATCTGTCTCGAGTCTCAACCATTAACGCAGCAAGCCATATTATTTTATAATTATTTATATTATTATTTTATAATTGTATAAAATGATCCTGAAAAAAAGCACAAACACAGCAGATATGCCAAATTCAGCGGCTGGAATTAGCTGAGGTAAAGTGACGGCTCACAGAGCAAACCTGTCACTCAACTTCTGTATTGGCTTCAAGAGAAACTAGAGTGAGCTTGATGAACCCTCGTAAATCTTTAGCAACCCCTTGTGGGGTTCACTGAAAGATTCTTAGTGGAAACAATATGGTTCTTCTATGGCATTGCTGTGAAAACCTCCTTTTGAAACCTTTATTTTTAAGAGTGTACATTTGAAGCAGTCCTTAATTTTGTGATTTAGGATCTGTAAATGGCAACAAAAAAAAGAGAGTCTGGTGTCCTGCCTACACTTTTCATTTAGTAAAAACTAAGGAGTTTTTGCAGCTTAGTTTCCAATAAAGTAATCTGGGTGAGCTGGAATACTTTGTGTTGTGAATGCTAGAGTATGTCTGCATAGTAGATCGAACTTGATTTTAAAAGAGCAAGGGTCCAGTTTTGCATAATGTGACCCAATTAAGTATAGAAAGATATCAAATGTTTTCTCCTCATTGTTCTGTTTAGATTGAGAAGAAGTTGAAGTCTCTGGAGCGATGTCAGTCTTTAGAGGAGATCCAGAGACTGTTTGACACGGGAGACTACCAGTCTGTGGTCCGTTTACTGCAGCCCACACTGAGCTTTGGCCACGGCTCAGCGCGACTGAAACCTCTAGATTACATCAGCTCTGCCCCTGAGAGACCAGCACAGCTGCTACTGCTGCAGGTAAATTACACAAGCATTCTCCTTAATGTGCCCCAGTTATGCTATTTTAAAAGTTCACAATTTTGTTTTGAAGTCCCCTACAACAGGTTTACATGCATTCAAAGTGCATTCTTATAATATCCATTGCAGCATCAGCTCTTTTCTCACAGTGTCTGAAAAGGTTCAATAAAGGATTCGGTCTCTAAACCCCTCCTTTCAGAGAGCCTACTCCTCTCTGATTGTGAGTCATTGGTGATTGTGATTGGTCGAACACTTAAGGCCCAGAAATACTTACGGCGAAGTTCTTTTTTTGTTCTTCGCTTAGGGGTAAAAAAAGTAGTTCAAAATACGTGACCAGAGATATAATGTTAGCGAACATCCCGACATTGTCAGCACTTTATACAATAGATTGCTTTAAGCTTTACAGTATTAAACATGAAAAAACAGTGTCAGTGTCTCTTTTGATTAGAATTACAACTTCAGATTCTACTATAAAGCGGCTCTCCAGTGTGTTCATGTTTTACTCACGTCTGACCTTGACGGACTGAACAGAAGAAATTAACCGAAGAAGACTTCCACGTCAAAGAAAGCGGTGCCTCAGAGCCACACCTACTTATTACATAATCACCATGAACCAATGGTAGTTTGAAGGTGTTTACCAGACAGAGCAAACTTTTCCATAAAGTTAACTTTGGCAAGCTGTTTCGAACTCCCGAAACGAACACAAAACTTCATTTTGGCCTGATTTTGATCGAAATAACGTTGCAATAGTTTGATCTTCGGTTTTACTTGAAGTATATCGGAGCCTTTACAGCACGTGTCGAAAACCAGATGACCATTACCATATCTGAATTTCTGCTCCGGAGGCTTCTTCAGCACAGATGCAACTGTAACGATGGCGTCGGTTTTACCATATCAATTCCAGCGTGAGTCCTCATCCTTTTGAAGTGCATCAAAGTAGATTTGCTTTGGAGGCGCAGAAAAAAGCGTCTTCTTGACATGAACAACACAAACCAAACTCTTCCAGTCTCAGCTACAACTACAGTGTTTGAGGGCCAAAGTAGACGTTGTTCACAAGTAGCCAATGAAGACCATATACTGACATTATGGAAATTGGTTACAAACCTACGTAAATTCGTGTTGGAAGTAAGACTGGAATTACTGACGACTTGTTTCAGTTCAGAATCAGTTCTTTCTTTTAGGAGACAATAACTTTATTCATCTGCACTTTGATCTTTGAAACTTTGCAGACATTTTACATTCATGATCAGCTCAATTTATATTACACATTACATGAAAGGTCATATCCAAAAAAGCATAATTGGGGCACTTTAACAATTTTTAGAAAGCCTGTATGTATAATCCATTGCAAAGTGATTATTAATACATTATAAATCATTCATAATACCTAATATTTATGTATTTATGTAGCTAAGGGTACAGTCACCCAGGCATTAATGCAAAATAAACCCCTTCATGATAATTCAAGAGTCCTCCATTTCACATCTGGGGTCCTGATCACTTTACTTTACTGTACTGTACCCCTTACAAACAGTTTAATAAATTAAAAACATGATAATTTCATGTACTGACACACGACAGACAAATCCATTGTTTTTTCATGCATGAGTCTATTTGGAGTTTTTCAGAATAGTGGAAAGAAAACATCCAAAATACACATTTAAGTGTTTATTTTATTACACTTTTAATTACAGTATTTTAATTAGAGTATTTATCTTCAGGTGTTTTCTAAAATGAGTCGGAAATCTGCTTTTAGTCCTAAAAACGTAGTAAATCCTTTTTTTTTTCCTTTTCTGGCTGCCGAAAGTATTTTTTTTATTTATGGAGTGATAAAAAGAGAGATCCAGATTCCAAAAACCCATTTGTAAAATTTTTTAAAACTCTAATATGTCAACAAAATGAAAGCTGTAAAAGATTAAATTCTTGAGCAGCAAATCAGCATATTAGAATGATTTCTGAAGGATCAAGTGACACCGAAAACAGTATTACTGTTTTTCTGTATTTTTGATCAAATTATGTAACCTTGGTGAGCATATAAGAGTTCTTTCAAAAACAAAAAAAAATCTTCAAAACTTTTGAAGGGTAGTGTATAATGCATATAATTAGCAATTATGAATTCCTTTGTTCTGCAATATATACAGGCTTCAAGTAAAGATCTGAATAGATTGTCTCACAGTCATGTTTTATCGGAGGATCAGAAGGAATCATATCAGAGCTCAAAATGATAGAGCCAGCATGTTTAAAGCTAGTTATTATTGGTATAATGATGACTAGCTTTACTCAAAGTGTGCGATATCCAGTTTGTTTTAGATGTGACCTGCTTGACCGCACATTTCCTAAACCCTCAATTCTACAAAAGTGTGGCGTTTTCACATACTTAACCTGTTGACTCCACATCTGTCTTTGTTTTTTTCTTCCCAGAGTTCACTGCTGCGGCTGAAAGACTTCAGCACCTGCTTTGAGACATCTGAAGTGTCTCTCAATGAGGCCATGCAGCACTTGAACTCCACATTACCCAGCAGCCCCTCTGCCAAGGAGGAGTGGGTTTCCACCATCACGGCCCTGCTGAAGGGCATCGAAAGCTGCATCACTGACAAGCCTGAGCTGCTGTGTCACAGCCCGCGCTCCACAAACCTGCCGCGCCTCGCCAACAACCTCATACAGGTCTGTGTGGATTAACAGGAGTGTGTTTGTATCTACATGATCACGCGTCTCATTTTTTTAACTACTGTGCATGTGTTCTTGTTCTCTAGTTGATAGCCAACAGCATGGTCTTACCTGATGACCCCAAAGAGGCTCATTTCTCATCACTGTTGCCATGGATGCTGCTGTACCACCTCATCAAACAGGAGGAGGCAGCGTTTGACTGCATGCTGCGGCAGCATATCACAGACGAGGATGACGATGGTACGAATAAAGAAATATAACATCATTAAACAGGGCTCAACACTAAAGATTTCTTCTACTGGGCCAGTGGTTCAAATTTTTAATATTTCAATATTTTCACTAAAACAGATCAATAAAATAGTTGTTATTTTTGTTGTTTTTCATCCATGTAACCTTGCATTCAAATAAATAAGGTTATGACACCAACATTTTAGATGACAAGTGAACAGTCAGTAATAAAATAAGAAGAAATAAGCAAATTATAAATATCACAAATAAATACAACAAAATAAAGATACAACTTAGTTTTTTTAGGTAGGTAAAGTATTCAGGTACAGAAATTGAATAAAGTAATGGAATATACACTGCATAGTCTTCACTGTATAAATTAAATCTTTATTGAAGTTACAACAATCATTCAGTCAGGAGCAGTGGGTGATTTTCTCTTTTTCTTTTGTTGTTTAAATAACTTTAATGGCAGGTATATCAGACTGCTGTCACTTTAAGACCTGACGCACGGATCCAATATATCCATGCGTTTTTTTCCCTCAACTGTTTACGTTTACTTAAAGACATACGGTAGTGGCCTAAAGTGATGTCCTGAGGGGATATTTGTTTTTTAATGACCCTAAAAGTTCGATTAAATCATGAAAATATGAGGAAAATATTTTATTTAAAAAAAAAAAAGTCAATATGAGGGAAGAACAAAACACTAAACTTGGTTAAGCTATTTATCTGACAAAAGTATTTTGGTAAAAAAAGGCAAACTACAGCTACAGGTTTTATTTAAAAAAAATTTAAAAAGCATCGAAAAACAAAAAGCTCACAGGAAAAAGCATACATTGACTACAACATAATCCGTTATTAATATTTTGTTGTTTCTCTTTTGTTTTTGCATCTGTTCATAATTTCTTGTAATGACAGTCTGGCCAAAAAATGATGTCCGCACAATTTGGCATGTTTCATTGCATTATCACAAATAAAACAATTGACTCCAAGCACAGCTATGCAATATGCAATAACACATTTTTAATAATATTTAAATAAAGAGTGAAGATGTCAGTTTTCTTGGCCAGGCCACTTCTGGAAATTACTGTTTATTAAGATACTCGCCAAGACATTGTGACATAATTTTGTCTGCATTTGTTCACATTCACAAGTTCTTTTTCACATCATCTTGCACTTGAATGGTTTAAAGACGTTTGAATGTTTAAATTGGCAAGACTTAAAATCCCATGCAAATGGTAAACTTGCGTGACAATGCAGCACTGGCCCGATCGAGACATTGACAGTTCCGTCAACTGTTCAAGCTTTTTTTAACGCCGGCCATGGGTTACCGGGCAGTCCTTATTGTCAAGCCCAGTGTAACTTTTTTTTTTTTGTTCAAAATTAACAAAATACATCAATCCTTCTTCCAAAGCATGTTTTTTGTCTTAGCCTGATTCACTATGGTAAGCCTGTTATAAGTGTTTATATTTTACACCGGGGGTGGATTTTGTTGGAAATTGCGTACATACGTCACTCGCCTGCGTGTCTCGTCATATTCGTAAATAGAGAGAAGCTGCTCTGGCTACTTTGACGTGTGTCTGGTGTGGCAGAGGTTAGTTGTCACAATGAACTCATTAATTGTCATGTGTAGCTCTCTAACAGAGTTCATTGTAAAGCATTATCTATTGTTAAGGCTCATATTCATCCACACATTCACACAGAGCCGAAGCACAACCAAAACAATGTTTTTCCGCAAAATGCATGCAGTTTTGGTTACATAGTGTACCTTTAAGTAAAGTAATAACCTTAGTACTGTATGTATTAGTATTTAAGAGTGTATTGACCCAGCTGTGTGTGTTTGTGTTGTGTAGAGGATGACACTCCACTGCTGCCCTCCTCCCTCATGCTTCTGAACACAGCACATGAATGTCTGGGCCGTCGGTCCTGGTGCTGCAACTCTGATGGCACTCTGCTCAAATTTTTTGTGAGTGTTATGTCACATCATGCCGATCTCTCTGCCACATGTTTCTATGCTTCTGTAATCAGGCCCTGAATTTTGTCATGGGTATTTTGAACTATTTTAATCATTCCTTAAAGAGTTAGTTCACTCAAAAATGAAAACATTGTCATCATTTACTCACCCTCATGTCATTCCAAATCCGCAAGATTTTCATTCATCTTTGGAACACAAATGAAGATATTTTACATGAAATCTGAGAAATTTCTTTCCCTCCATCGACACCCTACGCAGCTACCACTTTGACGCTTCAAAAAGTTCATGAAGAGATCGTAAAACTAATCCAATCATTTCAATTTTGGGTGAACTAACCCTTTAACATTTAACAGTTTTTAAACAGATGTTAAAAACTCTCAGACGGTATTTAATTCTTCAGTCACAGCATTTATCTGGCAAAAAAACAACAACAAAGAGGGTCTCAATTACAGTAATTCAGGGACAATAATAATCTTCAACAGATAAATTTATATAAAATACAGCTAATAAATCTAGAAAACTCTTATATACAATAACACTCATTTATATACACTAGTACCATTCAAAAGTTTGAGGTCAGTGATTTTTTTTTTTTTTTAGGAAATTAATACTTTTATTCAGCAAGGATGCATTAAATTGATCAAAAGTGACCGTAAAGACATTTCAAATGTTACAAAATATTTCTATTTAAAAAAAAATGCTGTTCTTTTGAACTTTCTGTTCATCAAAGAATCCTGAAAAAATAAATATCAATTTTTCCACAAAAAAATATGAAGCAGCACAACTGTTTTCAACATTGATGATAATCATAAATGTTTCTTGAGTATCAAATCATCATATTAGAATGATTTCTGAAGGATCATGTGACACTGAAGACTGGAGTAATGATGCTGAAAATTCAGCTCTGATCACAGGAATAAATTACATTTTAAAATATAATCACATAGAAAACTACAGTATTACTGTATTTTTTATCAAATAATTGCTTCCTTGGTGAGAATAGACTTCTTTCAAAAAAAAAAAAAAAAGCTTACTGATCCCAAAGTTTTGAATGGTAGTGTAACTGAGTTAGAAACAGCTATGTACAGCACCATTGAACAGATTTAATTGTGCTGTCTAATGGTGCGTCTGTGTGTTCAGGTGCGTGTACTGCGGGAGAAGCTCTCAGGGCAGGAGAATCTGCCATATAAAGAGGATCTGGAGACGGCACTGGAGCAGTGTTTCTTCTGCCTGTACGCTTACCCCAGCAAGAAGAGCAAAGCCCGATACCTGGAGGAGCATTCTGCCCCACAGGTAACACACACAACGACAAATGATACGACTATATTTTACCATATTAACTTTCTAAATGTCCCTGATGCTCATAATTCATCAGTGTATGTTGTTCAAAAGATAAGATAATAAATGTTTGTTTTTAAAATCGTTCATCAAAATAATATCTTACTCTGCATCTGAAACAAGTTTTCCATTGAAATACCCAAGGCCATGCAGGCAGAGTAAAATAATATTTATCAGCAGTTCCACTCTTTATGATTTCCTGTTAAATATCCTGATTCACTTAGAAATGTGTCACATTTCAAAGTAAAACTGAATAATGTTTTTTTTTTTTTTTATATTTATTAATTTAGCAGACACTTTTATTCAAGGCAACTGTCAAATGATGAATACAAGCAGTTTCTTGTTATTCAAAAAGATGAGGGAGATAAAATATGCCCTCTCACACCCATCTACAACATATTACAATATAAACAGAATGAAGTAAACATTGTCATAATTCATCAGTAGATCATAAGCAACCGATTGGCATGAATGCGGTTTATTCCTTGATTGCAAACTGCTCTGAAACGGCATGAAACATGTAAAGCGCACAACCGCACCACATTTCTACTTTATAATGTGCAGTATTCATATTTATTTCATTAAATCATTGCCTTTTGATTTTTAATAATCAGATTAGGCTGTATTGCGATTCTTGTTTTTCTCTCTCCAAATTTAAGACCTCTAAAATGACCATTAAGAGATTTTTTTTTTGTACAATTTTAAATGTTTAAGACTTTTAATGACCTTAAATTTCATAAAACTGGATTTTTATACTTTTTAAAGACCTGGGACTTTATTCACACTCATGCTCCTTAATACATTTTACAGTTCGCATACATCTATTTTTAGTCACAAATGCGAGTCAAGCGCTCGCACTGTCGAGCCCTGTCCATGCAACCAAAATTTTCAAGCTTGCAAAAGTTTTTTAAAAGCGGTTTAATCCAAGTCTTCTGAAGAAACATGATTGTTTTATATGATGAACAGATTTAATTTATTATAATTTAATAGATTATAATTTATTTACATATAAGCTTCAAATATGGTAAACGGAAGCTCAAGCGTGCTTGCTTGATGTGCAAGAACCAATAAGGTTTGTTCTTGCATGGTAAGCAAGCTTTAAAAAAAATAAGATATGATCGTTTTTGGGTGAACTAACCTTTCAAGCAAGTGTTTAAGCTGTCCATTTAATAAATTATTTAGCAAACTACCAACAAAAATGCATTTAAACAACTTATATGGCGATATAATTTGGAATTTTTTCAAAATCAAATTGAAAAGCATGTTGAAAAAGGCTAAATAGCATTTTTTGGCACAGACAGTAGGGCTGACAAGCTACGCAATATCACGTTCGATATCGCAGATGAATCGTCTTCGATAATGAACGCGATATTGCGTAGCTTGTCGGTGATCTACGGTTCTGTCTATTAAATGGCGCTCCATTTGAAAGCAGGTGATGGCGATTTCACGGTAATCAGGGAACCGGCTTTACTGACGAAATGCGCGTGACAATCGCATGCGATATATCGCCCAACCCTAACAGACAGTATTATTGATTCGTGACCCAGATATTAATATAATATCATATCACCAGGTCCCTGTTGATTCCCACCTCTAGTGTTATTCTTCAAGCGAAATTGAAGAACGAACTGGTGTGACGTCATTTCAAACTAAATCAGGCCAAAACAAAGTTCATTTTGTGTTTGTTTCTGGAGTTCGAAACAGCTTGCCAAAGCAAAATTTCCAGAAAAGTTCACTCTGGCTGGTAAACCTTCGAACTACCATTGGACCTTGGCGACTGCATAATAGTTGGGTGTGGCTCTGAGGCCCCACCTTCTTTGAAATACAATTCATCTTTGGTTAATTTCTTCTGTTTAGTCCATCGAGGTCAGATGTCATCAAGTAAAAACATGAATAAACTGAAGAGTTGCTTTATAGTAGAAAGTGAAGTTGTAATTGAAAGAGACACTGACATGTTTTTTTTTTTCATGTTTAATAAAAGCTGTTGTATAAAGTGCTTTATAAATAAACATGACGTGACTTTACTGAAAATCTGAATTACAGAGCTGGTGCAAACACATCCACATCGCTATGATCAGATGCTTTCTAAACTGCTGTTTTCTCACTGCTGACAATTTTGTTGTTTTTGTTATTTGAGAGGAAAGCGTGGAGCACATATTTAACATATTCATCTAAACATCACTCTCAGCAGTGTGGACGGTGTCGGGATGTTCGCTAACAGTATATCGCTGACCACGTATTTCAAACTTCTTTTTACACCTAAGCAAAAACGATAAAAAAACTTCGCCATGAGCATATCAGGACCTTTTAGGAACAATTTTGACTCAGAGCACACAGAGAGGCACAGGAGAGCAAGACTATGTACTTTGTGTGATCACTCAATGTGTTCTGCCCACTAAACAGCATTGAATAATGTATCATAAACAACTGCAACTGTCACACTACACCAATACTTGTTGGAAAAAGCGTCTTGTTACTGCAAATTAAGCTACTGCTGAAACTACTTTCTCCTACTAAAAGATGTAGTTACGTTAATAGTGTTAAGTATCGTAAGTTACTACCTAACACGACTCCATTCTCTCCTGTGTATACTCTCATTTAATGTCTTGAAGATCTAAGAAGAGAGAATGAGCTCTGTACCCCTGCTAATGAAGGTAGGTGGGTGTTGGACAGGGTGAGTTGGCGGTCTGATTCAGCAAGAATTCGGTGATTGATTATCTTTTGGCAGCAAGAGTCACATTGATCATTTAGCCACCCACACACTCCCATTATGCAGCACTGCTCTGTACACAGGAAATGCTGTACACACCATCAAAGTACAATACCGAGGTGTTCTGCACTTATTTCTGTGTCTCTGGAGGAAACAGATTGTGCGGTGTAGATGCTGCTTGTGTTTTTGCAGGCAACTGGCAAATATTGAACTGTGCTTAGACTGTGGAGCTGTGAGGTACAGCGCCATTTTAGCAAAAGGGAAAAACAACCACAAAAATCAAAGTGAATGTTGGGGATTTTGGTTTTTAGCTGTGGTTATTATAAATAGCAATGCTTCTAAGCTATTTTTTTTCGCAGTAGGGAATTAAATACTTTTATACTGTAGGTTTAAAATCAACATTTCTCTTGACCTTTTCCTTAATTTTGGGTGAATTGGCCTGAAATGAACTTGAAATGAAATGGCCTATATTCACAAAAGATACATGTAACGGCCAAAATGTGGCGTAATTACAGATATTTCTGGCCTACTTTTCAGAATGAGTATCAGGTAACTAATTACTGGATCCCGGTTTGCTGAACAAAGCAGCTAGTTTCCATCCATAACTCATCCTAATTATCTGAATTTCAGACACTTGCTCCTCTCTGAATGAATTAACCAACAGTATAAACTAGTTTTATTCTCTTTAGTATTAACCACGTTTTATTTTTCTTTCATCTATCTGATCCTGCATTGTTGATGTTATAAATCAAATTTAATCAGCTCAATTTTTTGGCCCTGTTATAAGCGTTAGGCTCAGTTCTCACCAAAAACATGGTCATAATGCCAGCGGGGAATTTTTTTTTTTGATAATTGATATTCTGATATTCAGATAATTCTGTCTTTTGTCACTGGTCAGTGTAGACAAATAGATCTGATAATGAAAAAAATCTCAGTGTGGAGGAAATTATTGCATGCCTGCCATTGTGTTCAGATTACTGTTATTCTTGTGGGGGACAAAAAGAGCCTGTTCTAACTCACAGATTGACAGAAATTCATGTCCCCCATTTCCACTGTTAAAACTCTCCATTCATGTGTGTACAGCAAAATCTCTTTGAGATGTACAGGGAGTGATCAAATTAATATAGTAAAAAAAAAAAGTGACAGCAAGGGGAAAAAATCATTAAAATCCCAGTCAGAGACAAAAGAATTTTATGTATTTTGTGTTTTATAATTCTAATACAATCATAGTAAAAATAGTCATTTTAAGGAATATTTTTTTATATGATATAATATAAATTAAATTTTTAAATGTATATTTATTAAAAATAATAAAAAGTACAGTTTATTTATGTCGGGTAAAATTTTCTCAATTCACAGGCAGGTTAATTTAGTGGCAAAAAGTTAATTTTGGACCAGTGTTGTTATTGTTAACTAATGG
>RJVU01069130.1:2834436-2860211 GCA_003731715.1 Anabarilius grahami
GATATATATATATATATATATATATATATATATATATGTATATATGTGTATATATATATATATATATATGTATGTATATGTATATATGTATATATATATCTTTATTTTTTCCACTTTCATTTTCACTCAGTGCATTACCGGCAACACGTGCATTCTTGTTTAAACTCACCTGTTAGGGCTCGATATTAAGGACTTCCAATAGCCCGGGGTTGACAAAGCGTTATCAGTTGCACATGTTTTGAATGTTTCGGTGCTTGGCCTGAGAAGTTTTCTGTGCATACACATGCTGAGAGGGTTTTCTTTTGCTTCTTTTTATGCTTGAATGGACGCATTCAGACAAAATTAGTCTTGGAG
This sequence comes from Anabarilius grahami, assembly GCA_003731715.1. Lineage (NCBI taxonomy): Eukaryota > Metazoa > Chordata > Actinopteri > Cypriniformes > Xenocyprididae > Anabarilius > Anabarilius grahami. The sequence goes on from RJVU01069130.1 coordinate 2,834,791, forward strand.
AAATATCCTAGTGAACACTCGGTCTTATGTCTTAAAGAGAGAGTTCACCCAAAAATGAAAATTCTGTCATCATTTACTCACCGTTTCACAGAATTTTCATTTTTGAGTGAACTATCCCTTTAAGTGAATAAGGCGCGTGCGAAAGCAGTTGAGAAAGCAAAAATTATACTGCATCAGTATACTGGATCAGTGCATTTTCCACACAGCAGGAGACCCCTAGGCGGATCCGCATTCAAGTCGCCAAACCCACGTGACTGTCAAATTCGTTTTGGCGCCGCACAGAGGATCAGCTCCGCCTCCGGGCGGGGCCGTAAATTCTACTGTCAATCAGCGGATCCTGAGCGGACCCATGTCGGATCCGCGGACGTGCACGCGCCTATACTGTAACTGTTGTATCAATTTGCGGGTCCCAAACGGACCCGCCGCGGTGGTAAGGTTTTAATCGCGGATGCAGCGCGGAGCCACGGCGGGTCCGCGATCCGCCTTCGTTGCGGATCCGTCACTGCGCGCAAGTGGACGCCGATACGGGTCCGTTCACGGATACGTTCCGGAAGCCGCAATAGCTCCGCGGCCGATCCGCTGCGGAGTCCTTTTGCTGTGTGGGTTGCTTTTAAAGTGACAGCAGCCTAATATTCCTGCTGCTGTCTGTCATTAATGTTTATGTTAATGTTAAGAACAAAGAAAATTACTTCAACTTCTGTAACTAAAAAAACTTCTATTAGACCTACTATAAGGCACAGAAACCTGAAAAAATTTTTTATTTTTCCCCCATTATTTATTTTTCTTAATTATATATATATATATATATATATATATTTATATTACAGCTCTGGAAAAAATTAAGAGACCACTCCAAGTTCAGAAATCAATGTTAAGTGGTCTCTTAATTTTTTCCAGAGCTGTATATAAATAATATATACATTTTGTGGATGTCCCAATTGGGGTACAGGATGTGCAATTTTTAGAGAAATGTTCATGTTATGTATTTTGGTTTCATTTGTGAGTTAATAAAAATGTACCAGGTTGTGTAAAATAGGCACAAAATATCATAATATCGATTGATATACACCTGAATGTAATCGAAATCGTAATCGTATTGAACAATTTTTTGAGGTATCGGCAAATATCGTATAGCTGGCTATGAAAATCGATATAAAAGCATATTGTGATGAATATTCCTTTTTTACCCCCTAATGTTAACTAAAACTAAAAAAAGTTTTCAATTTTTGAAATAAAGCTGAAATAAGATATAAATATTAGTGTTTTAATCTAATAGAAAACTTAAAATGACTAAAATTGAAAAAAAATAAAGCTAAATATAAATATTTAAAAAATGAATGAAAACTGAAAATAGTATTTAAATAATTCTAAAATAACACTGTTGGAACCTGCTTACATGGTACCATCTCTCTTCCACTCTCTTTCCATGTCTTTCTCTCTCTATCTCTGATCTAGGTGGAGCTTCATTGGAGCGATGCCATCTTTATGTTTGAGTACTTTAAGCCCAAAACCTTGCCAGAGTTCGACAGCTATAAGACCAGCACTGTCTCTGCTGACCTTGCCAACCTGCTTAAAAGGCTTTCTGGAATAATCCCACGCAATGACGGCCCCACACTCTCTGTAGATGACGTGTCTGCCTATATTGAGGGAGGTGCTGTCAAGGTATGAGCTCTTTGACCGTCGTCCGTTCATCTAGATTCTTTTTTTCTGTTCATCTGTCACTTAAAGCATTTCTCTTTGTCCAAGGTGCCAGCACTTCCAGAGGGAGCTTCCCCGGCACCCCCTGTGGTTAACGAGCTGTACTACCTGCTGGCGGACTACCACTTCAAAAACAAAGAGCAGTCTAAAGCCATCAAGTTCTACATGCACGACATCTGCATGTGTCCCAACAGGTCTGTTAAAATTTTACATCTTAACTTTTTAACATGAATCATTGTCCCATGGGTCCTTAAAGTCAAATTTAAGGCCATAAAAAGTCGTAAATATCTCAAATGTCTTAATTGTCATCATATAATTGTATTATATTAAATACCATATAATTATCATTAAAAGTCTTAATTATTATTTCAAGAGGTCTTAAATTCGGACAGTAAAATAAGAATTGTAAAATGGATTTATGTGAATAATAAAATTCAAAAGGCGATTTAATTGTGAGTGCTGTGCATTTTAGTCAAAGCGCGTCACTGTTCAGAGCAATTCACAATCAGTGAATAATGCACATTTATGCCAAGCGATTGCTTATGTGATTCTACTGTTGATGAATTATAACAATGTTTACTATATGGTGTTTATATTATTCACATTTTTGAAAAGCACAGCTGCATTTTACACAGGGGACACCAGGGTAACCGCTGTATTTATGCTGTTCCATTAGCATACACACACACACATATACACCGATCAGGCATAACATTATGTGCACTGACAGTTGAAGTGAATAACACTGATTATCTCTTCATCACGGCACCTGTTAGTGGGTGGGATATATTAGGCAGCAAGAGAAAATTTTGTCCTCAAAGTTGATGTGTTAGAAGCAGGAAAAATGGGCAAGCGTTAGGATTTGAGTGAGTTTGACAAGGGCCAAATTGTGATGGCTAGACGACTGGGTCAGAGCATCTCCAAAACTGCAGCTCTTGTGGGGTGTTCCCGGTCTGCAGTGGTCAGTATCTATCAAAAGTGCTCCAAGGAAGGAACAGTGGTGAACCGGCGACAGGGTTATGGGCGGCCAAGGCTCATTGATGCACGTGGGGAACGAAGGATCGATCCAACAGACGAGCTACTGTAGCTCAAATTGCTCAAGAAGTTAATGCTGGTTCTGATAGAAAGGTGTCAGAATACACAGTGCATCGCAGTTTGTTGCGTATGGAGCTGCATAGCCGCAGACCAGTCAGGGTGCCCATGCTGACCCCTGTCCACCGCCGAAAGAGCCAACAGTGGACACGTGAGCATCAGAACTGGACCACGGAGCATTGGAAGAAGGTGGCCTGGTCTGATGAATCACGTTTTCTTTCACATCACATGGATGGCCGGGTGCGTGTGCATCGCTTACGTGGGGAACACATGGCACAAGGATGCACTATGGGAAGAAGGCAAGCCGGTGGAGGCAGTGTGATGCTTTGGGCAATGTTCTGCTGGGAAACCTTGGGTCCTGCCGTCCATGTGGATGTTACTTTGACACGTACCACCTACCTAAGCATTGTTGCAGACCATGTACACCCTTTCATGGAAACAGTATTTCCTGGTGGCTGTGGCTTCTTTCAACAGGATAATGCTCCTGCCACAAAGCAAAAATGGTTCAGGAATGGTTTGAGGAGCACAACAACGAGTTTGAGGTGTTGACTTGGCCTCCAAATATCTGTGGGATGTGCTTAAAAAACATGGAGGCCCCACCTTGCAACTTACAGGACTTAAAGGATCTGCTGCTAACATCTTGGTGTCAGATACCACAGCACACCTTCAGGGGTCTAGTAGAGTCCATGCCTTGACGGGTCAGGGCTGTTTTGGCAACAAAAGGGGGACCAACACAATATTAGGAAGGTGGTCATAATGTTATGCCTGATCCATATCCATATATATATATATATATATATATATATACAGTGCCTTGCAAAAGTATTCATACCCACTGAACTTTTCCACATTTTGACATGTTACAACCACAAACAAAAATTTATTTTATTGGGATTTTATGTGATAGACCAACACAAAGTGGCACATAATTGTGAAGTGGAAGGAAAATGATATATGGTGTCCAAAATGTTTTACAAATAAATATCTGAAAAGTGTGGCGTGTATTTGTATTCAGCCCCCTTTACTCTGATACCCCTAAGTCACCTAATTAGTAAATAGAGTCCACCTGTGTGTAATTTATTCTCAGTATAAATACAGCTGTTCTGGGAAGTCCTCAGAGGTTTGTTAGAGAACATTAGTGAACAACTAGAAGACCAAAGAACACACCAGACAGGTCAGGGATAAAGTTGTGGAGAAGTTTAAAGCAGGTTTAGGTTATAAATCAATATCCCAAGCCTTGAACACCTCACAGAGCACTGTACAATCCATCATACGAAAATGGAAAGAGTATGGCACAACTGCAAACCTACCAAGACATGGCCGTCCACCTAAACTGACAGGCCGGGCAAGGAGAGCGTTAATCAGAGAAGCAGCCAAAAGGCCCGTGGTAACTGTGGAGGAGCTGCAGAGATCCACAGCTCAGGAGGGAGAATCTATCCACAGGACAACTATTAGTCGTGCACTCCACAAAACTGGCCTTTATGGAAGAGTGGCAAGAAGAAAGCCATTGTTGAAAGAAAGCCATAAGAAGTCCCATTTGCAGTTTGCAACAAGCCATGTGGGGGACACAGCAAACATGTGGAAGAAGGTGCTCTGGTCAGACGAGACCAAAATTGAAATTTTTGGCCTAAATGCAAAACACTATGTGTGGCAGAAACCTAACAATGCACATCACCCTGAACACACCATCCCCACCGTGAAACATGGTGGTGGCAGCATCATGTTGTGGGGATGCTTTTCTTCAGCAGGGACAGGGAAGCTGGTCAGAGTCGACGAGAAGATGGATGGAGCCAAATACAGGGCAATCTTAGATGAAAACCTGTTAGAGTCTGCAAAAGACTTGAGACTGGGGTGGAGGTTCACCTTCCAGCAGGACAACGACCCATACAGCCAGAGCTACAATGGACTGGTTTAGATCAAAGCATATTCATGTGTTGGAATGGCCCAGTCAAAGTCCAGACCTAAATCCAATTGAGAATCTGTGGCGAGACTTGAAAATTGCTGTTCACAGACGTTCTCCATCCAATCTGACTGAGCTTGAGCTATTTTGCAGAGAAGAATCGGCAAAAATTTTACTCTCTAGATGTGCAAAGCTGGTAGAGACATACGCCAAAAGACTTGCAGCTGTAATTGCAGCGAAAGGTGGTTCTACAAAGTATTGACTCAGGGATGCTGAACACAAATGCACGCCACACTTTTCAGATATTTATTTGTAAAAATATTTGGACACCATTTATCATATTCCTTCCACTTCACAATTATGTGCCACTTTGTGTTGGTCTATCACATAAAATCCCAATAAAATAAATTTTTGTTTGTGGTTGTAATGTGTCAAAATGTGGAAAAGTTCAGTGGGTATGCAGTGCGGGCCGCCCAGGTATAATAACGGCCGCCCAAGTATATTTGGAGACACATTTTTGCTTTTATTATTTTTATCCTCTTATACATTTATATCCGCCCAAGATAATGAAACCATCCGCGATCGATTAACTAGTCTCGTACCTGGTCGTTATGTGTGTCAGAACTGTTGACTCCCGCTGACATTCCCACGGGCGCTGCATTTTGCAAAGTCACAAGGCGGCGCTGTTGCGCGTTCTACAAGCTGGCGCAACAGCGCTTCAGACTACTTCAGTCTGCTTCAAAGTGATTCTCAATCAATGAAAAGCGCAGATTTATGCCAAGCGATTGCTAATGAACTCAAGTTGATGAATTATTACAATGTCTACTTTATGGCCTTTATATAAAATGTTTTTATACGGTTGTAAGAATCTGAAGGATCAGCCTGCAATAGTACAGACATTTCAAATTAAGAGTCCCGGTGTATTTCGGGCTTGTTTATAATTAAAAGTCACACGCTAAGTTTTTTCTTTTTCTTTTGGGCATTATTGGTATTTTGGTTACACAATAAATTGTATTTAGTTTGATTTCCATTTAATTCATAGTAAATTATTGTAGTCTCCCCCACAGGAAGAAAATACTAAGAACATTATTTGACACATATATAATTCATTATATAAATTTTACTAGTAAAATCTGTGTCCCATTCACAGAGAGAGACACTATATGACAGCAAAGAGAACATAGGAAAAGGAGAAGCATTTAAATGCTGTAATTTTGCATAATTTACGATGCATAATAATGCATAATATTAGTAGCCTATGTAATTAAATGTAATAGTATGCTATGTAATTAAAATTAATTTCAATAAATAAAAATACTGTTAAAAATCACACATTATTTGTTTGTCACATGTAGTAGACCATTTTTGTGCCATGGGTAATAGAAGGATTTTTCACCCGGCTACCACCGCAAGTATATTTCAAACCTGTGGGAAGCACTGGTATANAATGAAGATGACATCCCCATCTTCATGTTTATGTTTTATATATACATGCATACATGGATGTAAAAATCGTTTATAATTTTGACTCATCCCTTTTCTTTAAAAATGGTTAAAACGCTGAAATATGAGGTTTATAATTTTTTTTCAAATTTATTTAGTTAAAACCTGTTGTATTTAAACTGTAAGGTTGTATAAATAATTGTTTTTTTTTTTGTCATTTTATGGTTTGGATATTACCATAGAGTTGCTCTACCCTGCTCATATGGTATTAAATGTATTTGTGCATGTCTTACAAAGCCTTAAATTAACCTTGCAGATACCCTGTGAATGCATACAGTTATGTTGTCTCTCCATCTCTCATGTAGGTTTGACTCATGGGCAGGCATGGCTCTGGCACGCGCTAGTCGTATCCAGGACAAGTTGAACTCTAATGAGCTCAGGAGTGACGGACCCATCTGGAAAAACTCTCTGGCTGTGCTGACCTGTTTCAAGCGGGCTCTGGAGATAGACAGCTCCAACCTCTCCCTATGGATCGAGTATGGAACCATGTCCTATGCCTTGCACTCCTTTGCTTCCAGACAGCTCAAACAGTGGAAACGTGAACTTCCCCTGGACTTGATCAAACAGGTACTTCTGTTTGTAAAAATAAGGACTCATCTGAGAGAGATTGTTTACAAAACAAAACACAAGTGTATGTTGTAGTGACAAGAAATACATTTTCAAGATTTGTTTCAGTTTCTGTTCGTTTGTGTTTATAGATGGAAGAGCGCAGAGACTCGATGTTGGAGACGGCGTCGCAGTGCTTTCAGAGCGCCTCTCGCTGTGACGGCGATGAGGAGGAGTGGCTCATTCACTACATGCTGGGAAAGATTGCAGAGAAGCGCAAATTGCCACCAAAAGACTACCTGCAGCTGTTCAAAAAGGTGATCTTCTAGGCTATGGCTGGCCCGGTGAATAATCTGATTGGCTATTGAGAATGTGTGTCATCAGTCGCCATGGTTGATTAAGTCTAACATGGCAATAGTTCAATGATACAGTTTGAGAATGATTAGGACATTCTCTGACATAGGTGTGCTGTCAATCTATTGACTGCAAATTCATCTTCAGGTCTGGCTCCTTTCTGGTATGTATTTGTCTTCATCGTTCCTAGTGGATAAAATATAGAAAGATTTATGAAACATGTAAAGCCTTTGATGGATTGAAAATGGGGTTTAATGTGTAAAAGTGGCTTCTAACTTCCCAACAGTCAGAAACATCTCACTACAGCCCTTGTGTCATATTTTTCCAGTCTGCACACTACCTGCACGAGGAGGCAGCCCGATACCCGCGCAAAATCCACTACCACAACCCGCCTGACCTCGCCATGGAGGCCTTAGAGGTATGTAGTGGTTTGCAATGTGCTGTACACTACTGTTCAAAAGGTCGGTACAATTTTTGAAAATGTTTTGAAAGCAATGTCTTCTGTTCCCCAAGGCTACATTTATTTGATTAAAATACAGTGATGATGTGAAATTTTATTACAATGTATTTTATTATTTTAAATTATTTTAATATTTCATTAATGTTTTCTATTTTAATATTTGTTAATAATTCCTATGATGGCAAAGCTGAATTTTCAGCATCATTACTTAAGTCTTCAGTGTCACATGACCCCTCAGAAATCATTCTAATATGATGATTTGCTGCTCAAGAAACATTCTGATTATCATCAATGTTGAAAATGCATTCTTTAATGCATCCTTGCTAAATAAAAGTATTAATTTCTTTCAAAAAACATTATTACTTCAACCTTTTGAGCGGTAATGAACTGCAAGTATACTGCCATATGACAAAAACAATCAGTTGAACCGTCAGTCATTAATTTTCTTTTTAACTTGCCAGCTGTTTTTCCGCCTGAGCGCCACAATTCTGAAGTTGCTGGAGAATGAGGAAGATGATGGTGAACAGTCTGAGCAGCAGATGAAGCTCCTGGATTATGATCTGTTCTTCAGCATGCTCGCTGAAGCTGCCGTCGGACCCTTTGCACGTGGAGAGGAGAAGAACACACCCAAAACCAGCAGCGACAAGTATGTTCGCAAACCTTTTACGCTCTCAAGAGCCTGGAGGAGTTTAGAAAGATTGTAAAACTATCCACTAAGATTCAGATTTAAATTTATTTCAGCTGTATGTCGACAAACTTTTAAAAAGAGGAGTAGCAATAACATTGACTCCATTACACACTGTAGTCATGCACCGGATCATGCAGAACTTTTAGCTGGCTACTAATTCTTCACTTTGTTTGCTTAGTGCAGGGTTTGATTCACAATTCTTCCTCAAATTATTCTGCATTTATCCAGAAAATTCAAAACTGGAATCTCAAGTTAATTATTAATAATTTGTTATTATCCCAGACCCCCATTTTCAAGCAGACAAGATTGTGGTTCCTTGATGAACCAACCAGACAAATCAAGGGTCTGCATTAAACGTTTAATCATGATACCTCTCTGTATAGTTGTAGCATGCTATGCATATAGCAATGTTAAAGGGTTAATTCACCCAGAAATGAAAATTATGTCATTTATTACTCACCCTCATGTCGTTCCACACCCGTAAGACCTTTGTTCATCTTCGAAACTCAAATTAAGATATTTTTGATAAAATCCGATGGCTCAGTGAGGCCTGCATTGCCAGCAAGATAATTAACACTTTCAGATGCCCAGAAAGCTACTAAAGACGTATTTAAAACAGGTCATGTGACTACAGTGATTGAACCTTAATGTTATGAAGCGACGAGAATACTTTTAAATTGTGCGCCAAAAAACCCCAAAATAACGACTTTATTCAACAATATCTAGTGATGGGTGATTTCAAAACACTGCTTCATGAAGCTTTTGTTTCGAATCTGTGTTTCGGAGCATGTATCAAACTACCAAAGTCACGCCCCCCAGTGGTGAACCATTGAAATTTCGAAAATCTTATGATGTAACGAAGCCTCGTTTACTGAAATCACATGACTTTGGCAGTTTGATACACGTTCCGAACCACTGATTCGAAACAAAAGATTCATAAAGCTTCGAAGATTCATGAAGCAGTGTTTTGAAATCTTTAGTTGCTTTCTGGGCATTGAAAGTGTTGATTATCTTGTTGGCAATGCAGGCCTCACTGAGCCATCAGATTTCATAAAAAATATCTTAATTTGTGTTCCGAAGATGATCGAAGGTCTTACGGGTGTGGAACGACATGAGGGTGAGTAATAAATGATAGAATTTTCATTTCTGGGTGAACTATTAATGTATTTAAAGGCTAGATCTGCTGTGCACGCTACTGCTGCAGAGCAAGGATGTACTTGCTACTGCCAGTAGATACACAGACACACTGCTGTGAGCATGTAAGATATGCTGCATGAATAGACAAACATAAATCCCGTAGCAGATCTAGACAGGTGGAGCTGGGGGAGATGGAGGGGTTCAGATGAACTCTGATAGTGCACTGCAGGACCAGCTTACAGTGAACACTGAACCAGAATATTTAAATGTTGAGGAAGCAACTTCCTTGCATGAATTTGACCAAATTAACACACAACAAATTTTATGGAAAATTGCATCCATCATTATTTTGGAAAGCACTCTTATAAGAATAATTTCTCTTAAGCTTGTGTATATTTTTGGTCAAAGCTGTCAAGTTAAGCAATGTCTCATGTAGTTCCTTTGTGTTTTATATAATGACCACTAGGAGGTGCTTTAGGCATATGTTTTCTGATTGAAGAGATATACGTTGTTGTTGAAAACAAAAGTAAAAGAGTGAAGTTCATTGGATTTTACTGTGAAATGAGAGTTCCATGTCTCAACACATTAAGTCAGCACATTAATGATTTATCGCTCATCCACCTGTGACCCACTCGCAATTTTTGAAATGTTATTTTTATTTCTTGACCCACCCGACCCGCAGATTATATGCAGCATCCGCGGATATAATATGCGGATATAATATGCGTATATGCGGCCAAAATGGTTGCAATTTCGAGCCTTGAGTATTGGACTCCCTCTGTTGTAGTGCGAAACTGACTTTTTAGATTTTTGTGTGTTTTTATTTTCTTAACAATCTTTTCTCCCAACAGGGAAAAGCTTCCATCCATTAACGATGAAGACTCACGCTCTTCGGTTGGCGTGAGTACCTGTCCGGCAGCATTGACCACCTCATCTGTCACATCTGTGGTGGCTGCAGCAACTTCTTTGCCTGGCGACGGTGCGGCAGGTGCGAGTTCTCCCACGTATGCGGTCACTCCGGTCGACCACGATTACGTCAAACGTAAAAGCGTGCAGCAGAGGCACAGGCGGGGGCAGGAGCTCCAGCAGCAGCAGCCGCAGCAACAGCAGCAGCAGGACGGTACAGTACCAGGGCCAGAGTATAACTCACTCACTCACTCATGCACGGGGGGATGAGGATGATGAAGGTTATTTACCTCTATGAATTGAATTATGGGCTCTGGTGGACAATAACATCTCCTCTCACCCCTCCTCTTACCATCTGCACCAGGCCATAGAGGATCATGGGAAAATGGGCAACATTGCTAACAGTGTCTCAATGCTTTTTTCGTTTTGTTTGTTCTACTTCAGCTACATCCACATTAATCTGGATACATAGTAAAACGCAACTTTTTCTCCAAGTTTTGGCCTTTTGTCCACACTAAGACTGCGTTTTTGTCCATCGAAAGCAGAGCTTTCCCAAGTGGATATATTTAAAACCTCTGTTGTAGCGTTAAAGAGTGGACTGTGAAAACAGAGGCATTCAAAAATGATGCATGTTTAGTCATGTGATGCATATTGTACCCATACATGTCAATGGTTGTACTGGCATTGTTGTGGCTAATATTCACTTTCACAGTGTTGCTAAAGTTAAAGGTTACTTTGTACAATCTTCATATCACATTCCTGCAAAGATGACAGAAAATGTTCTGGCAATTGCTGTCCTGTGGCAAAACATGAGGGAAATAGTTTTTTAGACCAGACTAGGGCTGCATGATATTGGAAAAAACTGACATTGCGATATTTTGTTTTTCTGCAATATATATTGTGATATGAAAATACAAAATGACCAGATCACTTGAATCGCTCTATTTGGAAATAATTAATCATTCTAGAATGATTGGGGTGATTTTGTAGGGGAGTGAATCTGCATAGAAATAATAAACTAATTACAAGCATAATAAATACAATAGAACAAATATACAATTAAAATAAACAGTGCTTTATGATTTTTAAAAACAGTATTCAGGTACAGAAATTAATCAAATGTAAAATAACACTACATAGTCTTAACTGTATACATTAAGTAATCTTTGTTACAGCTACAAAAGTGATTTTCTCTTTGTAATTTGTCTGATTAACATTAATGACACAGACAGCAGCTGGTTTATTAGGCTGCTGTAACTTTAAGACAATATGCGCGGATGCAATATAATGATACGCATTCTTTTTCTTTCTCAATTGTTTCCGTTCATGTAAGCCATAAGCGACTGTGATTATGAGGATACTCACTGAGATGGGCATTTTGACATAATTGTGCCTGTACCTGTCCGTTGAAGCACAAAAAGACGCGAAAGAGAACGGAATTTGGTGTGCGCGTGCTGTCTGCACGGCTCTGTGTGTGCGCACAGAAAACAGCGCACAAGTTCGGACTTTCAGGACTTCTTACATTCAAATGGTTTAAAACCACTTGAATGTTTAAACTGATAGGACCTAAAATGCGTGCAAATGATAAACTTTCACTCTATGATAGTTAAACTTTGCAATTAATCCAAGAATCGCATGCGTTTCAAACCGTGGTGCTTGGTCCGTACGGATCAACTATGATCCCCGTACTTGACTGTGATGGGACTATTGCGGATGCGATATCGATGCTAAAACGATATATCATGCAGCCCTAGACCAGACATGGAATGGCGATTGAGTGCGACCTGAAGTGGTGAGAGATTTTGCTAATAAAATGATCATGCTAGAAGAATAGCGTGAGAATATTATTATGTCTGGTCTTTTGGTATTTTCTCAGTGAGCTTTTATTACTTATTATGCATGCGCAGTAGCGTGATTGAAGCACTTTCAGATGTTTCAGTGTGGACGGAGAGCGTTTTGAAACAAAAATGCAGTTTTCAAATATATCCAGATTAATGTGGACATAGTCTTTGCCATTTCTTGCTTTCATGTAATGAAATCAGATTTTCAGTCAAAATGCGTTGCACTCATTCTTTGTTGTTTACGCTGCCCAATTACTTTCACATTTTATGCACCCAGTCCAGCGAATTACCATAATATTGTGTTTTTCGCCATTTTATTTGCTCATGCCATTCCTAGGCAGATTATGAATGTGCTTCGCTGTCGTTCACCCGGTAATCCATGCTGTTATCTGATTCTTTTTATTATTTGATTGGTTTTATCAACAACAACAACAGTACAACAATATAATAAGGCAGCAAATGTTCGCTAACTCTAGTGGGAGCTGCTATGCTCTATTGATCTTGTTCTGTAGATAACCTACATGTCATCACTGGTTGACCAGACCAGCTTGATGTCATTTGTTAATTTTTTTTTTTTATTAATTGGGTCAGAAGTGGAGAAGCTTCTGAGCTATGCAGTTTTGTTTGGCCATATTGGAGTAGTACATATAAATTTTTTGTGTGTTGAGATTGCTTAAAGCTTCATGCTCTGTCTTCTTTCTTCCCATCGTGTGGTAATTTGCTCTCAGTGTTCAGGGTAGGGTTGCACCAGCCATTCGTAAGTTCTTACTTGAATTGGAATATAAAGTCCACACTAAAGGCTTAGTAACTACTAGCTACTAACTCTGTGCTTTATTCCGTTGCACCATTTGTTCTTAAGGCAGAACGTAGATAGTAGGTTGTAAACTCTTTGTAAAGTAATGTGTAGTGGTGTAATATGATGTTTAACCTCAATGGTCCAACAGCATTCTTCAAAGTTGTGTAGAAATGCTGTGAATTTCAGTTTATCCTTGATTATAACAACTAATATGTTTCCATTAAAAGACGATGCTACAGAATAACATAATAGGTATTTTTATATGTAAAAACACTCAGACACTGAATTTGAATTTATTAAGTTATAATTTATAAATAAATGATTTATGACGACAACACGGACCGATGCACACTGATGTGCTGAGTTTAGGATGTGTTTGTGTTTTAGAGCTGCTAAAAAAGTTATTTATTCACATAATGTTCCTTCTGTTTAAATATAAGCCAGTATAAAATGTCAGCATTATCATATATCTGAAGGATTGAAGTCTGTCGGTAAAACAAGAGCTTATTGGTGCAATTCAGTCAGTTTGCTATTTTATTCCAATAATTACTGGTCGGAGGCTTCCGTAAATATTTAGTTTATATGTAGAGTTACATTTTAACTAAGTTTAATGGTGCAACGCTAAAATATTTAGTAGTGTGTAAGTTGTAACTTGGTGCCCCTTTAGGTAAAAATGATTTTTGCAAGGGTTATAATAACAAAAAGAAAAGTCCACTACTTATTTGAATGTAAGATTGCATTATTTTAATTAGTGTCAAAAGTACTGACTTCGGTACCAAGTCGGTACTGAAATTTAAAAAATGTGAATTTCCCCTTAGCATTTTTAGCTCTGTTATACGGATTCTCAGACACCTCTGATTGGCCATTGTGTTCACAAGCTCAACAGATATGACTGTGTTTGGCTACAATGATCAATGCTTCAAAAACATGTTGTAAATAGACATCTTTGACTCTCTTCACCCCGAGCACTTACACAGATACACATGGGAGCTTTTGAAAGCTTTCAAACGCCCCCGCTTCCGCTTTCAAAGCGCTTTCAAACTCTTCTGTGTGCTTTCAAACGCTCCTGTGCATTGATCATTGTAGCAATCACTAACATATCTGTTGAGTAGATGAACACAATGGCCAATCATAAGTGTTTAAGGATCCACTCAACAGAGCTCAGGATGCTAGGGGGAAATGCTGGTATCGTCACATTTTTTTAATTTCAGTACTGAAATCAGTACTTTTGACAACACTTATTTCACCTCAGTAAATAAACCCCAATTATAGACATGTTTATTGAATGTTATGATTAAACAGTGCCAATACATTTACTTTTATGCATTTAAAAGAAGTTCATCATAAAAATTAAAATAGTTTGAATATTTGAGTTTCAGATATTTGTTCTTTTTGTAGTTTGAAAAGGGGCATTGCATAGTACACTTGACTAAATATTGCTGTGGCCTGTTTTGATGAAATTAAATCAGTATTTTTGAAACTGTGTCAGATGATGGCTTTGACCTAGTTGCTAAAGTCAGTCTCAGCTTGGTGTGCTCATTTGCTGGAATACAGTTCATAGATTTAGTCACTCGCTTCAGTATTAAGGTGGATTGAATTTGTGAGGGGCTAAATTTATGCTCGGCTCTTGTTGTGTGCATCAACGCTTAGGCTTAATACCATGTAGCTTGCATGGCTGTGAATGGACATTAGTTTCTGTAGCTATATAGGGAATGGTCATATGGAAGAATTCATAATGCTTTTTACAGTAAAATCTATCAGTGGTTGTCATCTTGAAATTTTGCTGCATACTAGCGTGTATTTTCATATTTCTTATTTTTTTACTGCTAAATGTTGCAACACAATCCAAGCCAATCAGAATATGTTCGATGTTTCATTTACAGCTATACAGCTATGTATTTTGGACCAACTAATTTTGCTGTTAGCAGGATTACCCAACATGATACAGAAATAAAAAAAAAGGGACCAATATAATTTCATATCACTTTAAATCGCAGGATGGAAAATGGATGATTTTTAAACAGTTTTAACTTGAGTGCTCATGACGTAAGATGCTGAAAAAACAGTGAAACAATTCAAGAACACATCCTGTGTGAACGGCCCTCAGAGATGTACTTTTTTTAAAAATACTTGTCTGTATTTACTCTCCCCGTATCAATAGTCATTTTTATTTTCACAGTTATTCGTGAAGAAGATATCGCCCCAAATAATATATTACTCATTAATACATAGTGCAGCTCAGGTTGTTCTCGATTTTTTTGTGGCTGGCCTCATCTCATTGCTTTCCTGGTACCTTCACAACAGCTTGCTGCAGATTTGAAGTGTGATTTTTAAAAGTGAACATTGTGACATGTTGCCCATATTCCTCAGTTGTTCCCATGGCCTGCTTAAGTCTCCCTGTCTCCCTGCTGCCTCCTGCCTGCTCCCTCTCTGCCTGCCTCTGACCTGCTTCCCACCTGCTGCTTCTTAATGGATGCATGATGGGTCAGCACCCTGATTCAACAAAGCAATTCAGCACCCAGCATTCCCACAATGCACTCCGCACTGCTCTGTGTGCAAACTGAAGTCTGACTAAAGTGTCTGCCGTGGCTCACTTGTGCAAGGGTGGTGAAATTGTTCTTGTGGGTTGTTCTGAATAATCTGGTTTGGTAAAGACAGTGGGAAGTTTCAACTGCTTTTTCTGCAAATGTTGGTGCGTGGATGAGTTTAGCTTCTTATCAGGTCATTGATCAAAGCTGATACAACAGTTCAAGACCTGATAAATTCACATCTCCTTCTGTATGTTTGTTGATTCTAAAGGCCCCGATAAACTCACAGCAAAGTTCTTTTTCATTCTTCGACAAAAAATGTTTGAAATACGTTTTACTCTTAGCGAACATCCCAACACCGCCCATGCTGCTGGGAGCGGCGTCTAGATTAAGAAACGTTTAAAGGGATAGTTCACACAAAAATTTAAATTCTGTCATCTTTTACTCCACCTCAAATTGTTCCAAACCTGTATCAATTTCTTTGTTCTGCTGTACACTTCCATATTTGGAAGAATGTTTGCAACCAAGCAGATGTCACCCCCCATTGACTGCCATAGTATTTTTTTTCCTACTATGGTAGTCAATAGGGGGCGAGATCTGCCAGTGGTAGTTTGATTTGGTGAGCTGTTTCGCACCAGTTCATCCTTCGATTTCGCTTGAAGTATATCGGGACCTTAATGGGTGAATGTCACAAACACATGCAGGTCACATTTCATCCCAAAATCAAAAGAAAACACATTTTGAATAAGGAAAGTTTTTGCTTTGAGACATCTTTTTCTGCACAATTAAGCACAATTTCCTCCCAAATGTGGTGAAATACATGATCTTGCTAGGTTTTTGTGAGATTCACTTGAATAACCTCTAAAAAGCTGCCCATTTCTCAGCAGAACAGAAAATGAAAGGTCTGCTGTATTCACACCATAGTGGTACCCAAAATATACACATCTGTATTTCTAAGTCCAGGTTATAAAACATGTTCTAAACTGAATTTCCTCAACAGCTGACTTCTCACATGACCATGACTACTGCGTGTGTCTCTCTGCTTTGCGGCCAGGATCTGCGTATGGTACAGACGTCCTTCCTCGCACAACCAATAGTACAAAACTGCTGGCTCACCTATCATTCCTCAAAAGCAGGGCTTAAGTTCCTCAAAGAATTAGCAACAGTTATTGTCAAGCACCTTGAACACCATAGAGCTCAACAGTGACCATGCACATTCATGCATTTCAGAAGATTGTTAAATACAGAATTTTTAAGCCTTTGACCGGAAGAGATAGAAAGCGGATTGTAAATGTGAATGACAAGGGGTTGGTTTATTTAAGATAATTGAAACTAGTGAAGCACCAAAATTTCAGCTACCAAAAACATATTCGACCGAAATGGCAAAAAAATAAGTCGGTTTTGGCACACAAACTATTTCATGCACACAACCTGGATAAGCTATAATAGTTAAACATGTCAGCAGTGTTGGCACACTTCAACATGACCAACAATTATGCTAGACTATCAATTTGTTTGCCTGAAATATTGAGAGATGGCTAATTTCCAAAGAACTGTACTCTGACTGGTTTAATTTATCACCTGGGAACACGACAACCCTGAACAGCACAAAGAGTTACCCAAATTTAAAGAATTTAAATTTAGATTTTGGTGTTTCAGTAAAAAAAAAAAAAATTCAGTGCATTGCTAGTTGATGCACTATATGGACAAAAGTATTGGGACACCTGACCATTACACCAACAGAGACTGTAACGACATCACAGTCTAAATACATAGACATTAATATGAAGTTTGCAGCTATAACGGCTTCCACTCTTCAGGGAAGGCTTTCCACAATATTTTGGAGTGTTTCTTTGGGAATTTTTGCACCCCGTTCATCCAGTAGAGCATTTGTGAGGTCAGGCACTGATGTTGGATTTGAAAGCCTGGCTCGCAATCTCTGTTCCAGTTCATCCCATAGGTGTTGGATGGGGTTGAGGTCAGGGCTCTGTGTGGGCCAGTCAAGCTCTTCCACACCAAACTCAACCATGTCTTTATGGACCCTACTTTGTGCACTGGGGCACAGTCATGCTGGAATAGAAAAGGGCTTTTCCAAACTGTTCCCACAATGTTGGAAGCATAGCACTGTCCAAAATGTCTTGGTATGCTGAAGCATTAAGATTTCCCTTCACTGGAAGTAAGAGGCCTATGGCCAACCCCTGAAAAAAGCCCCATACCATTATCTCTCCTCCACCAAACTTTACAGTCAGGCAGGTAATGTTCTCCTGGTATACGCCAAGAGAAGTGTGATTGGTCACTCCATAGTTTCCACGTTTCCTCTGCTCCTGTGTTGGAGTCCTTTACACCACTCCATCTTATGCTTGGCATTGTACTGGTGATGTGAGGATTGCTTGCAGCTGCTCGGCCATGGAAACCCACTCCATCATTCTCTCCCCGCACAGTTTTTGTGCTGATATCAATACCAGTGGAAGTTTGATACTCTTCAGCTGAGCGTTGGCGACTTTTATGCACCATGCACCTCATCACTCGGTGACCGGTTCGCTCTGTGACTTTACATGGTCTACAGCTGCTGTTTCTAAATGCTTCCACTTACCAATAATACAATTTACAGTTGACCATGGAATATCTAGCAGGGATGAAACTTCACGAACTGATTTATTGCAAAAATAGCATCCTATCACAGTACCATGCTTGAGTTCACTGAGCTCTTCAGAATAACCCTTTTTTTTTTTTACCACAAATGTTTGTAAATGCAGACTGCATGATTTAATACACCTGTGGCAGTGGGTCTGATTGAAACACATGAATTCAATAATTAAGAGGAGTGTCTTAATTTGTCCATATAGTGTACCTCTGTAGAGAGAATGGAAAATACTTTCCGTTCTTTTTTAGCAAATGCGAAATATGGCATGTTGGATTGATGAATTTCACTGAAAATGCGCAATTAAACACTTTTTTTTGTATTTTGTTGAAGTACTTTTTTATTTAATTTTTATAACTTCGGTAAGCTTACTGTTGAGCTCTATCATTGGTCAATAGTCTTATGTCTTCATTCTCAGTGTTCATAAACCTTATATCAGAGTGAAAGTTTGATGTGCACTCTGCTTTTGAGGAAGGTGACCTAACCCCTATCTAATATTTACTGTGGGACACATCAGAGTTTATTATACAAGTGCTACAAACTGCAGTAGCACTTGATCTTTTTAAAACAAAAGTCATGTTCTTCTGTGCCTTCAACATTACAACACTCTTACTCTATTGGTGATTTCCACCCTCAATAACACCAATCATTTCTGCAAAGAAATTTCTGTCATTTTTCCTGCCCAAAGCTTCCCAGCACACAACCGGGTCACGTCTAGACTCTCATTGTGTCTTTAACATGCTCTTGAGCTCCTGTTGAAATCTGTAGCAGACCAACTAATGGGCCTCCTGGCAGTGTTGGCCTATAGCTGCTAATATGCTCTGCAGGAAGCTGCAATTTTGGGCTGACGCAGCACCATTTTCCCCTTCACGCTGAGTGTGCGGGTGTGTTGGCGTTCTCTGGAGGAGGGGAGGTTGGTGTTGCCACTGCACTCTGTTGTGTCATGGAGGTGATGGTGTGTGCTAATGAATTTCTACCCTCTGTGCCAAATGCTGACACTCCCAGCATGCTCAGGGGCTTTTTCTGCTTGTTTGTGGGCAGCACAAGAGAAATCACATTAACTTTCTTTTCTGGGCTTGCTGAGAAGCACAATAATTTTAAGCGCTTTGGTCTACCTCAGGAGCAGGCTGGCTGTTTTACCCCAAAGCCCTAGTTTGGGTTCAACATTGTATTGAAACATGTTCCCTGTAGTTTTGCCCTGTAAGCTCTGCCCTCAGACCTGGATAAAAACCACTGTACCTGTTTAAGGGATAGCTCAACCAAAAATGTAAGTTCTTTCATCATTTACTCAACCTAATGTCCTTCCAAACCAGTATGACTTTTTTGTTTTTCTGTAGAGCACAAATGGAGAAATAAGGGAGAATATCCATGCAGATGGTTTCTATATACACCTCGGGATACGGCATCCAAAAAATCTATATGACTCACTTACATATTGCAAGTCTTCTGAAGATTATAAGTAGAAGATTAGAATATTCCAAGGCTTCTTGAACTTTGTAAAAGTAACAACAAAATTCTCAAACTCAGTCTCTTCTGCTGAGTTTGTTGCTTACAATTCGTGCATATGTATTTAAATGTTTTTCATCAAAATGCGTTGATGATGCCAAAACACCATTGGTTCTTGCATGTCTTGAAACTGAATGCGAGACACAATTTTTGAATATGCAAATGTAGGAATGAGATTTGAGAACTGCTCCAGGTAAACAGAATTCTTGGTTATCTTTATTCACATTGCTCATAATTTACCCCGGGTTAACGTCCGTGTTTGCATATTTGCGGTGTCAGGGTCACTGATCGGATGAATGCTGTACGCAATATCTTTACACGAAGGCTCTAACATTGCGCATCCTAATATTATAAATTGCCGGCTATACTATCAAATTTACTATAAACGTAAGAATGAAACGGTCTCTTCTTCACTCCAATTGTCATGTTTTCTGTCGCCGTTTGACATTATCCTCTCAAATGCTGAAGCCACTGTTATTACAACCCGCAGTCTTTCTTTGACATGCTATTGGTTGTCTGTTGCTAAGCATCTAGTCGTAACATTATAATTAGGGCTGGGACAATACATTGATTCTCGATTCTCGTTTCTCGATACAATGATTCTGTATCGATTCTGAAATTTTCTCTCTCAGATCGATTCTGAGCTTAGTTTTAACAGCAGATGGCGCTCTAGGCTAGTTTTTAACCGCACACTCAAATGCTCACAATGAAGAGTGCTGGAGAGCGCTCGTGCATTCGGCTGAGTCATGTAAGTGGTTAAATATACTTGCACCTCGGCTCAGAATGCTTTTATGACGCAAAATTACTGTAAATACAGCCCACTGTGACGTTTTTTTGTAATCCGCTTCAGCTTTTTCGAACTTTGATTGATTATTTTAGGTTGAAGTGGTGTGTGTAAAGGAACTGGGAGCAAGCAGAGTACAGGTGTTTCTAACGCACGTAGTGCCATCTGCTGTTAAAAACTAAGCTCAGAATGGATTTGAGAGAGAATTGCGGTACTTCGTCATTGGATAATATCAGAATCGCTCTAGATTCTTGTATCGCGAATCGACAATCGATGTATTGTCCCAGCCCTAATTATAACACAGCATCATTTCACACTGTACAAATTTGGCACTTCAATGTGGGTTTAACACCGCAAAAGAAAGACGAAAACCCGGGGTTAAGCGCAGAGTGAAAAGCCCTTTCGACTGCTTTTTTTTATACCTATTTGACAGTGTCCGTTCCCATTCACAGTGTTTGAAAAAGAGAAGGTTAGAGCAAAACATTACATTACATTTCGTGTTCTACAATAGAAAGTCAGTAATATGGGTTTGGATCAACATCATGGTGAGTAATAATGACAGAATTTTCATCTTGTGTTAAAAAAAAAAAATTAAAAAAAAGAGTGCTACAGGAATTAACTTTTTTGTAATTCACCTAAGTTAGCATCAGCCAGGTTCCCTCGACAAAAACCCAATAGTTTTATTATTCTAAATAAAATAAATGAATTATTCTAACATATTTTGTTTATCAAGATAATTTTGTGTTAAAAAAAAAAATAAAAAAAAAGAGTGCTACAGGAATTAACTTTTTTGTAATTCACCTAAGTTAGCATCAGCCAGGTTCCCTCGACAAAAACCCAATAGTTTTATTATTCTAAATAAAATAAATGAATTATTCTAACATATTTTGTTTATCAAGATAATTTACACAAATTAACATTAAAACATAAATTAACTTTTATGAATTTTGAAGCCTAAATACAATCACCAGAAGAAAAAGTTTGGCTAAAAGCGAACTACACCATGGTCACATGACTTCAACATCATTATCATTAAGCTTCTGACAACTTTCAATCTTTATTTAAAATCTACAAGTTGGAAATTTTGATAGTTTGCAAGACTATAAATGGACCAAGGCCATTGAGTAGATGAATTTACCTGTTTGGTGTAATGATGTCCCCGACAACCTATGTAGTCCCATTTAAAATTACGAGTGGGTGTTACTGATGTATTTTATGTCATAAAATAAAACATGAAAATATATTGAGCTTGTGTTAATCTCAGACATTATTTCAGGCTTTCAACCAAAAACCCATTCAAAAAACAATTGACTTGCTAACTTTGCTAACTCGTTTCCAGGCTTTAGGACTCATTCCTGCAGCACTCTGTTACTATTCCTTTAATTTGTAGAAATTGATAGCAAACGTTCTCAGGGCACAGAATTACGATTTCACTTTCTCTACATTGTAATTGTTCCAACATAAGCCTACCTGCTCTTCAGGTACTGTATAGCTGCCATTCGTAATAATCTCATCCCTGCAAATGTTTTCAGCCCTGTGTCCATTGGAGGAGGATATTACACAATTCATCTTGGGAACTGTGTTGATTTGTGGATTTGTGCAAATTGGGCTACTCAGAAACAATCTGAATGAAGGGTCTATATGAATATTTACAAAGAACGGAGGTGGAAGGTCTTGTTGAATGAGTGTAATTGTGTGGTATATTTTCTCCCTAAATCAGAGCAAAGTCAGGACAGTGTTGCTGGCATGTCGGACTCCAGCTCCTTGCAGGATGTCTTCATGGATCCCACCAGCTCACAGGACAGCAGCCACAAGGTCGATACTGGGAAGTGTAGTATTTTTCCGGAAGAATCAAATGCCATTGAAAAAGAGAAACGGGCCACTGTAGAGGACAATCTAGGTAATGATCCCAGTTCTTCTAAAATCATACAGTACATACCGGTACAAGTTTTGAGAGTGACAACAGTAATTAGTGTATATGTGGGAGCAAATCCAGAAATTCATACATGGTTATAATCAGGGCTTGACATTAACACCTGCCAAATGCGGGTGGATTTCATCAGTGGCGTGTAACGCAGTCACTCTTACTAGCCACTTTGGTGGGTTGAATTTTATACATTTTTCAACTGTAGTGTTTTAAAAAGGCATCTGAAATAATAAACTAAGTGCAATGTAGTGTTGTCAAAAATATCGTTTTTTCAATACAAATCAATCCTGAAATATCTGAAACGCTGAATAGATCAACGATACCAGCTGCTCTTTCTCTCATCTTTCCCTCTCATCTCTCTGACAGTGAGTCGACACACAAACCCTTCTCCCCTCACTCGTTTTATTTGCTCCAGATGAATATGGTTGGTGTTACAAGGCTTGAATTTCAATGTGGGATTGCACATATTGTGCATAATTGTACTTATTCCCGCAGATTTTGTGCTCGCACCTAAAGTGTGCACACACAAAGTTGCCTCACAGTACTAAATTGAGTTGTTCTTTCGCTGCTTATTGCGCTTAAACAGTCAAATGTGTACAAAATAATGTCAAAATGCCAGTCTTGGCGAGTATTCACGTAAACACAGTCATGAACGTAAACAGTTGAGAAAGAAAATGCATGTGTAACAGTATAATGGATCTGTGCATCAGGCCTTAAAGAATCAGAATCAGAATCAGAATGTGCTTTATTCGCCAAGTGTGCACAAACACACAAGGAATTTGTTGTGGTTTTTACAGAAGCTCTTGGTACACACATACATATGACATGAGAACAGAAACATTTAAATAAGTAAACTAAGAAAATAATAAATAAGTAAAATAAAATAAATAATAATACTAATGTGGTATACATCTGGAACAGAAGACATACAGATTTGTATTGTATATACAGCAGGGTGAATAGTATATATATNACAGTGATCAGAGAGTCCCAAAGCCGCTCTGGGGACAGAGTGGTATGCATCCTTTAAAGCAGTGTAGCAATGGTCCAGTATGTTACTGTCCCTGGTGGGGCATGTGATGTGCTGTCTGTATTTAGGCAGTTTACGGGTGAGATTAGCTTTATTGAAATCACCGAGAATGATAATGAAAGTGTTTGGGTAACACTGCTCTGTGTGTGTGATCTGATCGGCCAGCTGTTCGAGCGCCGCGCTCACGCACGCATCAGGAGGGATGTAAACACTCACCAGAACAAACGAAGAAAACTCCCGCGGTGAATAAAAAGGCTTACAGTTAATGAAGAGAGCCTCCAAATTAGGGCAGCACATCTCCTTTAACACTGTAAAGTGTTAAAGGAGATGTGAAGAAACACTGTAAAGTGTAAAGTGTAAAGTGACAGCAGCCTAATATACCCGCTGCTAAATTATGAGATATTATTAAAAATATCTATATGGCAGTTTTTTCCTATGGTATCGATGTCAAAATTGTGGCCAGTGTGAAAATGCTGAGTGGCTAGTAACTTTGGAAAACCACTAGCCACAGTGTCTGGTGAACAAAAAAGTTAATGTCAAGCTCTGATTATAATCATAGTAATGATGTGAAAGTGATAATGATAAAGGTGGCTTCCAACAGTTTAACCAGTAAATGTAATGCTTAATGCTGATTAAGCACATTTTGTTGTTGTAATGTTATATTACATATTATTAAAATAAACTATAAAGTATTTTACATGGTTTTATCTTTTTTTTCTGATAATACACTACTGTTCAAAATTTTGCGGTCAGTAAGACCCCCTTTTTTTCTTTTTTTTGGGGAAAGAAATTAATACTTTTGTTCAGCAAGGACACATTAATTTGATCAAAAGTAACAGTAAGATATATATAATGTTACAAAAGATTTCTATTTCAAATAAATTCTGTTCTTTTGAGCTTAATATTCATCAAAGAATCCTGGAAAAAAAATCACACAATTTCCACAAAAAAATATCAAGCAGAAAAAACAGTTTTCAACATTTATGATGATAAGAAATGTTTCTTGAGCAGCAAATCAACATATAAGAATTATGTTTGAAGGATCATGTGACACTGAAGACTGGATTAATGATGCTGAAAATTCAGCTTTGATCACAGGAATAAATTATATTTAAAAATAACAATTTAACAGAACTGATATTTAGTCTTGGCTAAATATAACTTGTTAGCGTTTTCTTTTGATATTGAATTTTAAAAAGCCAGACATGGTCTTGACAGTTTTCATGAGATTCAGCCAATATCTGTCTTGCCAGGAGCACAAAACACAGTAAGTTCTCTTCCCCTGTTCTCTTGCTTTTTACCTCACCTCTGCCCTCTTAAAATCCCACAGGCACCTTGGAGGACAAGAACATAGACATCAGCTCTGCCACACTGTCTCAAGAATCTTCTGTTACACAAGAGTCTTCAGACACCACCTTATCCATCACCTCCCCTGAGGCATCCGTCCCGAAAACTCCTACCACAGACACCCCGACCCAAGCTCCAAATCTGCCGCCAAACACGGGCCAACCTCACAAACCCCACTCCCAGACGGGCTCCTCCAGCGAGGGGAAGCGCAGACCAGAGCCGCCGCCTCCCCTGGAAGTGATAGAGTTGCCCAAGTGTCTGCCGACGGGACGGGGAGAACAGAGGAAAACACTAGTGGACGTGTGTGTGAGGTCTCTCTTCCTGTGTCTGAGTCGCTTCCCACAGCATTACAAGAGTCTGTACCGTCTGGCCCACCTGTACGCCTACAGCAAGACACACAAGGTGCACACACACACTTAACACCGCACACCTGTCATTTCTGTGCCATCAAAAATACAGGGATGTATTTACAGCTTGAATTAGAGATAATATTTAAAACTCTTTTTAACCTCCCCCATAACCTCATGGTAGAATGAACTGTAAAGCCACATTTTATAGCTGATATTTAAAACATTTTCTTCTCGAGGGGGTCACATCTTTGTCACCTTTTTCACCTCTGATGAGTTTGCAAATATGTCGCATTTTGGGGAAATTCAGTTTTGAATCCGAAATATAAGGGACTCGGCACATTTTTCTGAAGGACTACAGTGAACAGTATCTTTTTTTTTTTTTTTTTT
>RJVU01069130.1:2860216-2921582 GCA_003731715.1 Anabarilius grahami
TTTTTTTTTTTTTTTTTTTTTACTGTAATTTACTACAGAGATTTTCAATCTTTTATTCTGTCTATTTGACCGATCCTGTAAAATCTGTCAAGTGTCATGTAATCGAGCGCAAAAAGAAGGATGTAGTCACACAACAATTATTATTGTATAAATAATTTATTATTGCAGATAATCTACCGTACAACTATTTTATAGTACAAGAGAAAATAATAATATTCATGGTATGATATGCTATAATCTTTTACACTTCTCACAAATTATAAAAAATACTTTTTAAACATTGTTTCCAAACATTGTTATTATTAACTAAAAGTAAATCCCTAAAAAACTATTTAATTACTTGAAATAAACATTATCTGAAATAAAATACACGTTAGTGTCACGTGAACCACCGCAGCACAAGCACAGTGCTCTGGTCCAGGGATACGAGAGCACAGAGTGGATCATATGCACGGCTCAGTCGGCTCAGACCACAAAAGGTATCGGACCCATTTAAATTCTGCACAGAATACTGAATTTTAAAGCGATATAGAGGAGATTAGTAGGATAAGCGGTTAAAAATTAGAAGGAAACAGAGGTTTTACTGAGTCTAACGTCTCTGGCCGAGCTGTGATATAAATGAAATGCTATTGGCTATTTTAAAAAAGGGCGGGGCTGTTTGATATATCATCCTGTCTTCCTGTTTCAGTTGAAATTACGTCAACACATTGAATAATGCTGCGTGTTCCAAGACACTTCAGCAGGCCTTTAAAAAAAACTATTAAGACATATATATATATATATATATATATATATATATATATATATGTGTATGTATGTATGTATATATGTATATGTATGTATGTATGTGTATATATGTATGTGTATGTATGTATATATATGTGTGTGTATATATATATATATATAATATATACATATATACATACATACATTTTTTTTTAATAATCTGAATAAAAATGCATAACAAAATTGCTAAAACTTTTAATTAAAATTAAAATAAAAAAAATAAATAAAATAGATTTTTAAAATATGAACAGACATTATAATAGTTTATCAATGATACTAAACTAACACAGCTTTTGCTACTGGTTGAAATTTCATTTTAACCACAAAATAAAAAATCTCATTCTCGTTGCTTTAATGTGGGGGAAAAAAAACAAAAAAAACAAATACTACTCTGACGTGTACTCAAAGATGTACTTTACAATTTAATATATAATAATGATTTCATAATTTAGTATATAATAATGTCATTTTTTCTCATTCTGGTAATCAGAATGATATATTCTCAATTTACAGTAGACTACTGAGAATTTACATAACTGCCTTGTAAACAGGCTTCATTTTCTTTATGTACATTGTTTCTAATAGATTTCGTGGTGAAGTATGAACATGACATTTCTTGACAATGTTAATGAGATTCATCTCATTTAATTCCACCCTACACTTAGGCCATTGGTTGAGTCAAACAATGTTTTCAACTTTTTGGGAAATCACCCTGCAAATGGCTTATAGTTACACTTATGGTTGTCTCTGCACAAAACGGCAGAAAGTATTTTGACAAAAAATGACAGGCATAAGCTTTATAACAACCATTTATTGCACAAGAACGCCAGCATCAGCTCCAGATATAGGTTTTATCTGTAACGTTAACTGAGCCAAGACGATGATATCATATTCACCAGCATGTGTGTGTGTGTGAGTGTTTGAAAATGGCACAACCCACAGATATTAAGACTGGGTGTTGAAAACTGTGCTCACTCGCCTCTTAGGTGCAAAAAGAGCAGCAGAGCCAAGTTTAACTCTGCCAGAATGTTGTGTAACACCACTGACCACTAAACAAACCACTCACACCTGAAGTCTAATGCAGCCGCTGCAGTTTGTTTTTGTCTTGTGGTTGATATGTGGAGTTGATATGTGTGCACATGAGGCCAGTGGGGATTCCCTTACTTCACATGTGGTCAAGTCATGTAAAAACCCATGCTAAATAAATCAACATCCTGCTGAATTAGGGTAGCAGAGTTAGTTAGACACAGCAAGCCCTTCAGCTCTGATATATTATGCAATATAGAGGGCATCAAGTGCTTTATTGCTTTTATAAAACTATATACATCAAAAACATTTTTGAATTTATTTATTGATACCTGCCCTCTGATGGGAGCTGTGCAGTGATGTACATAGTAGCTGTAACTATATTAGGTTTTTTAGTATGACTTTTGACCAATCAGGACCCAGAATCAAAACTATCCATTTTATGATTATTATGATTATATCTATATATGATATATCTGATATAAAGTCATATTGATTTAATGAGGATTAAATTCATAGGTTAAATTAATTAACTTTAAAATTAATACATTTATACAGGTGCTGGTCATATAATTAGAATATCATCAAAAAGTTGATTTATTTTTACTAATTCCATTCAAAAAGTGAAACTTGTGTATTATATTCATTCATTACACACAGACTGATATATTTCAAATGTTTATTTCTTTTAATTTTGATGATTATAACTGACAACTAAGGAAAATCCCAAATTCAGTATCTCAGAAAATTAGAATATTACTTAAGACCAATACAAAGAAAGGATTTTTAGAAATCTTTGCCAACTGAAAAGTATAAACATGAAAAGTATGAGCATGTACAGCACTCAATACTTAGTTGGGGCTCCTTTTGCCTGAATTACTGCAGCAATGCGGCATGGCATTGAGTCGATCAGTCTGTGGCACTGCTCAGGTGTTATGAGAGCCCAGGTTGCTCTGATAGTGGCCTTCAGCTCTTCTGCATTGTTGGGTCTGGCATATCGCATCTTCCTCTTCACAATACCCCATAGATTTTCTAGGTCAGGCGAGTTTGCTGGCCAGTTAAGAACAGGGATACCATAGTCCTTAAACCAGGTACTGGTAGCTTTGGCACTGTGTGCAGGTGCCAAGTCCAGTTGGAAAATGAAGTCTGCATCTCCATAAAGCTGGTCAGCAGCAGGAAGCATGAAGTGCTCTAAAACTTCCTGGTATACGGCTGCGTTGACCTTGGACCTCAGAAAACACAGTGGACCAACACCAGCAGATGACATGGCACCCCAAACCATCACTGACTGTGGAAACTTTACACTGGACCTCAAGCAACGTGGATTGTGTGCCTCTCCTCTCCTCCTCCAGACTCTGGGACCCTGATTTCCAAAGGAAATGCAAAATTTACTTTCATCAGAGAACATAACTTTGGACCACTCAGCAGCAGTCCAGTCCTTTTTGTCTTTAGCCCAGGCGAGACGCTTCTGACGCTGTCTGTTGTTCAAGAGTGGCTTGGCACAAGGAATGCTACAGCTGAAACCCATGTCTTGCATACGTCTGTGCGTAGTGGTTCTTGAAGCACTGACTCCAGCTGCAGTCCACTCTTTGTGAATCTCCCCCACATTTTTGAATGGGTTTTGTTTCACAATCCTCTCCAGGGTGCGGTTATCCCTATTGCTTGTACACTTTTTTTCTACCACATCTTTTCCTTCCCTTCGCCTCTCTATTAATGTGCTTGGACACAGAGCTCTGTGAACAGCCAGCCTCTTTTGCAATGACCTTTTGTGTCTTGCCCTCCTTGTGCAAGGTGTCAATGGTCGTCTTGTGGACAACTGTCAAGTCAGCAGTCTTCCCCTTGATTGTGTAGCCTACAGAACTAGACTGAGAGACCATTTAAAGGCCTTTGCAGGTGTTTTGAGTTAATTAGCTGATTGGAGTGTGGTACCAGGTGTCTTCAATATTGAACCTTTTCGCAATATTCAAATTTTCTGAGATACTGAATTTGGGATTTTCCTTAGTTGTCCGTTATAATCATCAAAATTAAAAGAAATAAACATTTGAAATATATCAGTCTGTGTGAAATTAGTGAAATAAATCAACTTTTTGATGATATTCTAATTATATGACCAGCACCTGTATACAATTTGAAATACATTACTATTCAAGAGTTATTTTTTAAAGAAATTAATACTTCTGTTTACTTCTGCATTAAGTTGATCAATAGTGACAGTAAAGACATTTTATAAAAAAAAAAAAAAAGCTGTTCTTTTGAACTTTCTATTCATCAAAGAATCTTGAATTTTTTTTCCAGTGTTTTCAACAATAATCAGAAATATTTCTTAAGCATCAAATCAGTATATTAGAATGATTTCTGAAGGATCATGTGACACTGAAGACTGGAGTAATGATGCAGAAAATTCAGCTTTGGTCACAGGAATAAATTACATTTTACAATATATTCAAAAAGAAAACAGTTATTTTAAATGGTAATAATATTTCACAATATCACTGTTTTTACTGTAATTTTGATCAAATAAATGCAGCCTTGGTGAGCAGAAGAGGCTTCTTTCTGGAACATTAAAAAATCTAACAGTGGTGAACAAAAAAAACACACCTATAATTTGTGTAATATATTTAGTTAATATTAATTAGCGGTATTTATTTAATTACCAAATAAACTGTCAGAACAGATTCATTAAAATGAATCAATCTACCCAACTCTATTAGCTAATTATGTTTCAGTTGTAAGAACAGTTTGACCCTCTCTGAAGTGACGTGATTTACATCAAAATGGCAACTAAATAATACATCTGCTCATCTTCAGCTTTTACCTGTGGGAAATTTACCATTTATTATAATTTTTTTCCAGAACTCCATGTGGTGACACATGTGACATTTTCCCTAAGCCACGTTGATGTAAAGTAGAGAAAGAAAGTCATGATTTATCTTGATGTTTTTGTGACTGAATCATCTCGTACTGTTTATGATGATGCAAGTGACACGCCGACCTGCAGTGTTTGTCACTAATATGCAAGAAAAAATTAAATTGTCACAATGAGTTTTTTTTTTTTTTTAATAGCAATAATGCAATTGGGTTTCATTGCCAGTGTGAAATATTTATGGTACATCATTGGCATGGTGTTAATTTTGTGTTAGAACCTGTATGTTTGAACCAACACGTTAGACTGTAAACACCTCGTCAAACAGTCCATGCATGTGATTATCTCATTTTCTGCTTCCTGGAATTTTCAGCTTCCCATTTGTACAGAACAATAGCAGCTGCCTTTGTTGCAAAACAAACAAAAAAAAAGTAAAAAGAATATGTTTGTGTCTTTTAAAAACTGAATATATATCCATAGGCATGTATAATAGTATCAGTGACTGCTTTGTGGACACTTGGAAAGAAAGCAAAGCATTATTGGTCTTAGAGTAGACAGACTAAAACCTCTCTGTGATGATATTCTGCTGGCGTAACCATTCATATCTAGCCTGTTTCTCTCTTTTCTATCTGTTTTTTTCTCTCTCACTCTCATATCTTGAATTACGATAACAAATCGAATGCTTCAAACCAAAATGACAATTTTGTCATGATTTTGTCATGTTGTGTTGTTACACCTTCCTTTCTTCCTGAAAACAAAGACAAGCAAGCACCATAAAAGTATCATAATCATATTTCATATGACTTGTGCACTATATTTCAAGAGCTTTGTGTGAAAAATTGACTGAAATTTATTAACTGAAGATTGTGACATCTGGCTCTTCTTGGCACATTTATTAGAGTTCATAAGACAAATAGGAATAACACAGCAAATAGCAAATAATTCTTGAATGAACTCTTCTTTTGAGTCGGATCAATATCTGTGAAGGATTTGTTCATAAATCGCAGTGGTTAACAGCTCAATGGAGGGGAAGATTATCACTGAATAATGACTTAAATTTCAGTCTATTATATGACTTCAGAAGACCTGAAATAAGCAGATGACTCTAATGGACTACTGTTATGTTTTTTTTGCATCCTTTTTTGAAGCTTGAGCATTTCAGTTTTCATTCATTATGATTAGGGTTGCTTGATATACCATACCACCATATCGGTATCGGCCGATATATGATAATTTTTAAGGTCAGCTTTATCGATCCGATAAGAAAATTTGGCTGATATATTAAAGCTGATAAATAATTGATAATTTCCTTCAGCTGAGACACTTCAGATGCGCAATGTCCGCCATTATGGTTTTGAATTGCTTGAAATATGATTGGAATCACTTCGAAAAGGAAAATACAGTTAAGTGCAACATGTGCAGCGTCTGTCATATAAGCTACATAAAATTATAATGAAAACAATACAGCCTTTAGTTTTGTGCAATTGTAAGTTTTAATATTGTTTATTTTATGTATATATCTGATTTATCATATATATATATATATATATATATAGGATGTGTTTTGTTAANNAGTTAAGAATTAACGGGGTAGTAAAGCGCAATCCATACTCTGGTTCAAACTAGGATACTGTACTGTATATGATTTATGTTATGTGTCATGGCTTTTAATAATGGTGAGACTTTAGTTTTTGTAATCAGGCTCTCAAAAATTATATAAAAATTTGGATTTTGATTTATCGGCCAATATATCGGTTATCGGCTTTCAAATTTAAAGAATTATCGGTTATCGTTATTGGCTAAAATGTTCATATAGTGCATCCCTAATTATGATTGCATCTAAAAGGAGCCAGTACATTATTAACAATTTCTGTTACATGGAAGAAAGTTGTATGGGTTTAGAGTCACTATATCATGTCATCTCTCTCTCTATTGCATGTGTATTTGTGCTCTTTGCTGACACTTTCTTACTAAAAGGACTCATACATTTGACATATGTCATCTCCATCCCTTCACACTGAGAAAACTGTCTGATCTTTGAGTAGAGATTGTTCAGCTCTGAAATTTAATCACCCCACCATGACAAGCCAGAGATTTCATAACCGTCACAATGCATTTAATCGCGTCCGACTCGTTCCCTAGATGAAAGCGTGGAAATTTAGCTCTCAGATTTAATGAATGGCCCCAAACAGCGTTTGAGCTCTCATTTGTACAGTGTGTGACATACAGCGAGAGAAACACGTGTGTCTGTACCCTAATAAAGAAGTCAGACTGCAGCACCATGATGTTATTTGTTCATTAACAGTGAATTAGTGGTGTGGAAATGGATTTGATGGGATGATACAGTGTAATTATATTGGAGTGTCATGAGAGGTTTGATTAGCTCTCAGTCTTTCGCCGTTTAATGGGAGCTGTTTGTCTGTTTTAAAGGTGTTTTTTGGGTTTTCCTGGTTTTGCTAAAGCATACTACTATACTTCTCATTCTATTTTTGTTATTTTATGCTGTGCACAGAACAGAAATATTAAAATGTATTAAAATTTGCAGTACTGTAGGGTCAGTAATTACTTAAAAAAAAAAGAAAAAAGAAAAAAAAGTTGATGGTACCAGCATTTCTGCCCGGGTATATTTGGTACCTGCCGATTAGACGCTGCTTCAAACGCTCTTGTTCGTGTTTGTTTGAGCACTGAAAGGGTTCTATTTACAGCATGTTTTTATAAACGTTGTAGCCAATCACAGTCATATCTATTGAGTGTGTGAACACAATGGCCTATCAGAGGTGCTAGACAGTAAGTTAGTCAGAATCCGCTGAAAACGCACAAGGCTTTTTTTTTTTGTTCAATGTAAGCCGCACACTCGCAAATCCTTTAAATATAACCAACAAAGTGTAAACATTATGTAAATAAGAGATTAATTGTACATTGAGAGCTTTTTTGCAAGGCGATATTTTGTTTATAAAGCATATACAGTTTTATTTTTTTAGAAAATGACCGATCGTTTTGCTAGATAAGACTCTTATTTCTCGTCTGGTATCGTTTAAAGCCCTTTGAAGCTGCACTGAAACTAATTTTGACCTTCAATTGTCTGGAGGCCATTGAAGTCCACTATAAGGAGAATAATCCTGGAATGTTTTCATCAAAAACCTTAATTTCTTTTCGAAAGAAGAAAGAAAGACATGAACACTGCAAAGTTTCTGGATTGCGAACTGTATTTAAATGCGCGATTGATTCGTAAACTGCGATGACTGACAGTGATAACCAACGGACGAGACAAAATGGGACAACACTTTTTCAACAGTTTTTGCTCTGGTACCGAAATTGGTACAGAGAATCATGAAGTTTTACTGGTATTGGTACCAACTACTGAATTTTGGTTCCGTCACAACCCTACAGTACTGTATCCCATAATGCAATGCGACTTGACGAATCAAGACAATGTAGCACACTAACTGCATACTGCATTAAAGTTAAGTGACACTATAGCGTAATATAGTTTGAAATGTTTATCGCTAACTACTGCATGCTGTTTCACATACTATTTTCTTAAAACTAGTAGGCAGTATACTATATTTTATGCTTACTGCATTTAAAGGGTTAGTTCACCCAAAAATGAAAATTCTGTAATTTATTACTCACCCTCATGTCGTTCCACACCCGTAAGACCTTCGTTAATCTTCGGAACACAAATTAAGATATTTTTGTTGAAATCCGATGGCTCAGTGAGGCCTGCATAGCCAGCAATGACATTTCCTCTCTCAAGATCCATAAAGGTACTAAAAACATATTTAAATCAGTTCATGTGAGTACAGTGGTTCAATATTAATATTATAAAGCGATGAGAGTGTTTTTGGTGCGCCAAAAAAAAACAAAATAACGACTTATATAGTGATGGCCGATTTCAAAACACTGCTTCATGAAGCTTCGGAGCATAATGAATCAGTGTGTCGAATCAGATGTTCGGAGCGCCAGAGTCACGTGATTTCAGCAGTTTGACACGCGATCCCAATCATGATTCGATACACTGATTCATTTATGCTCCGAAGCTTCCTGAAGCAGTGTTTTGAAATCGGTCATCACTAAATAAGTCGTTATTTCGTTTTTTTTGCCGCACCAAAAATATTCTCGACAGAATTTTCATTTTTGGGTGAACTTTAAGTCATTTGACACTTTAGCGTAATAGTGTTTACTGCAACCTAATGCATACTTTATTTTACTTTCTTTTCTCAAAATTAAGCAATATACAGTATATATTATCACTGCATACTCCATTGAAGCCTTGTGACAATCTAGAATAGACTTTAACATGCTGCCTACTATTTTTTAAATACTACATACTGCGCAGATAAGCAGGACTCTAGTTTTTCGTTAGGAGTGTGTGCGAGTGAAGCATGCAGGTTTCCCCCCGACTTCACTGGGTTCAAGTCATCACACACTCTCTCACCTTCCTGCACACAGAGCTGACTGAATATATTTGTGTTTTCACAGAACCTGCAATGGGCACGAGATGTGTTGCTAGGGAGCAGTGTCCCATGGCAACAGCTGAAGCACATGCCGGCACAAGGACTTTTCTGTGAGAGGAATAAGACCAATCTGTTCAATGTAAGTCTCACACACACATGCAGATACACTTGCATGTCAAAGTTCACCATATCATGACAAATTTAGTTTACTGCCACAGCATGATCCAGTGTGGAGATATGAATGACATTCAGCTTGTGAGCAAGTCTTCTGTTCATACACGTGTGTGTGTGTGTGTGTGCGTGCGTATGTTTTTGTGACATATCAGGACACAAATGTGTATAATGACATGGG
The DNA here is from genome assembly GCA_003731715.1 of Anabarilius grahami. Lineage (NCBI taxonomy): Eukaryota > Metazoa > Chordata > Actinopteri > Cypriniformes > Xenocyprididae > Anabarilius > Anabarilius grahami. The sequence continues at coordinate 2,869,701 of RJVU01069130.1, forward strand.
TATGACATAGGTATTACAAAAAGAGGTGACTTATGAGGACATTACCCATGTCCCCACTTTTCAAAAGGCTTATAAATCAAACAGAATGACTTTTTGTGAGAAAGTAAAAGTGTGCACAGTTTCCTGTGATGGTTAGGTTTAGGGGTAGGGGTAGTGTAGGGGGATAGAAATACAGTTTGTACAGTATAAAAACCATTACGCCTATGGAATGTCCCCACAATTCACAAAAACAAATGTGCGTGTGTGTGTCTGGGGTTATGCCATCATGTGTTCCTCTGATTCTGTGCAGTACAATCCCTTCACACAAACACACACACACACACACGTAAATCCAGAGAGATTATGACTCCTCACTGAAAATGCCCCAAACTGGCTGGATTTACAGCCCTCACAGCACACCATGAGGCAGACAGATGGCATCACTATGGTGTGTGTTCATATGTTGTTGCTGTTTTGCCCAGTGGCCTTTTGGCACATTGGTACAGTCCTCTCAGAGCTAAGGCCGTGATATTAGAGTATATGTGTCTACCTTTGGCTGTGGATGCGGTCGCTGTGAGGAAGCAGCCTGTGGCTTTGTCAGTATTGGCACACGGCAGTATAAAAACACTTGGGCGGCTCGTCTTGCTGGGCTTCAGAGCTCTGCCCACTAGGGTACTCCAACCTCATGCCCACCTGTCCTCAGCTTATGGGAAAATCCTCACACACACAAGCAGCATCCGGTCCTGGATCATGGATCCTTCTGAAGAGCTTTTGCACTGTATTATGGTGGCTGTTTTATGGTTATTTCTAGAGTTGGGGTACTTGGACTCTCACTCGGACTGCAACTCATGGACTCAGATGTGCTATGGTGGACATGAACTTGACACGGCCTCGGACAATAATTAACAACATAAAATTAAAGTCCCAGTGAACCGGAAGTTGCAAACGACTTTTCACCAGTGTTGTGATGTATTTCCAAGTGAAACGGAATATTGAATAGAGGGCAGAGTTTTACTTTAGCGCTCCACCTCTCCATCTAACGGTTGGAGGGGAGTGGTTTAAGCGTTTTCAACCCAAGCCGTCAAACAGACGTCATCAGGGAAGGAATGCCATTCCAGACCAGAAGTAACTTTTCAGATTTTGATTAAAGATTACGACAAACAATTTTTTGCTGTGTATTAACTTGCGCGGATTAATTGCTCACCACAAGACTAGTAATATGCGCTAACAAAGTAAATAGGGTCAATTTTGATTTCATGACGACTTTAAAATGACGAGAAAAAAATCTTTCACTCAAAGTCAGTTGGTTAAGGACTTGGACTTGAGTTGGACCTAACACTAAATATTTCTTCAATTAATCGGATATTCCACGTTGCCCAGTGGTATCCTTCAAACAATGTGCCGATTTGTTTATAATTACACTGTAAAAAATAAATAAAATCTTGTTGTTTTTACAAAAATGTTTTGGCAGCTATGGTTGCCGTAATAATTCTGTAAAAATTACAGTAAAAATGTAAATATATTTACAAAACAACCTGTAAATCTTAGTGTAAAAAATTTAAACCAGTAAATTCAACAATGCACACTGCTGCTAAAATCTATTTTTTAACTTTAAAATATACTGACAACCATCATAATAATACAGGTGGTAAAAGAGGAAGCAACATGAAGAATCATGAATAAGTTAATGACAAGAAGCTTTTCCACAGGCAGAAGTATATATGTGCAATATGACACGAGTAGCCGTTCGATATGGCTGTATGACAGCAGGGCTGTGATTCGGCCGTAGATAATCACCGCATGCTGATATATACAACCATATCACATGGCTACGAGAGTGATGTTGCGTATATCCGACAGTTCGACGGCAGGAGTGTGTAAATAAATAAGACACAACAACGGAGTGTCTTTAAAAACCCTCTTTTGTGAGGAACTACTTCCTTTCTCCATGGATTCAAATCTCAAGCTGACAGTTTGACCAAGGCTTCGTTACTAATTCTAAAACATCACCTTAGAACTAGTAAAGATGGAATGTTGAGTCCCTCCATTGAAACTCATTGAATTTTATACATTTTGAGAGTGAGAGAGAGAGAGAGATCGCCTGAGCGAGCATCAGAGCAAATGTCTGATATAACATTCATTCTTCAGGTCGATGTCCATAATATTATATACATTATAAAAATCTGTTTGAATGTCCACTGAGGAAAGCGATCTTTGTATTTGTTCATTTTACAGCACCAAAACAACGTCCTTTGTTTACAAAAGTCCTTTTCAATTTAAAAGTCTCTTGCGACTAGGGCTTGCATAAACTAGTCGAGAGATCGACTACTTCAACCATTAGTCGGCTCTGTCGGAAACAATCGACTACTCGAGCGTGCATTAACCATAAATAAATTTTTTTAAAAGAGAGATACGTCATAATATTTTAAATCTTTCCATTTTTAACCAAGAAGGGGAGCCAATGTTTATCACACAGAAAGCAACGTGCAAACTTTGCGCAAGAGTTATGCCGCTGAAAGCTCAGTCAGTAGGCTATTCAAAGTGAAAGTGAAAAGTGACGGAGCTGTCTGACGCTGCATTAACGGACCATATTCTCTGAGACGGAATTCAACATAATATGCTGATAACGGTATAAAACGTAATTTATTCCATTATTTTTTCTTGTGGCCCGTATATAGTGAAACAAATGAGAATAATAGTATTTCGTGTTAAACAGGTTGTATTTTTTTTAAGTCAGTGTTTGAAGTAGCTCTTAATTTTCATTGATGACTGCGGTCATTGTTAGGAAATATTATAGACTGTTAATAATTTTAATTATAGGCCTATAATTCATTGTATAATAGACCTAAAAAATGTTTTAAAAAATTTTCAAAGATGAGCTAATAACCTAATCTTTTATTATCCTCACAGCACGTCAGTTATGTGATGCGCTATGAAATTATTGCGGGGCAAATTTATTAATATTAATTTAATAATGAAAGTAGCCTAATCTAATAGTAATAACAGACTAGAAGAATGTAACAGGCCTACATTAATTGGAAATGCCAAATACTCTGAATATTGCCAACATTGCTTTTGACAATATCTCTGGCTATCGTCGATACGTGATCATCGTCTGTTGACGCAACCCGGGTTATCGCGGGTTTATTTGGTTGTTACATGAAAATTAAAATATGTAATGTCATAATTATAATGTTTTGAGTGTTTACTTATACTCAAAATACTCAAAAACCTATAATTGTTGCATTAGGCTATTAATAAACATTTATTGATAAGAACTATTTCATATTTTCATTTACAGTAGCATGAACCACGAGTAGTCGAGTAACTCGAGTATTGTTTTGATAAGAAATCGACTAGCAGAAATCAGTAGTCGTGCAACCCCTACTTGCGACTGACTCATTCACTCAAATATAGGTTTGCCATAATTTAATGGCATATTAATGTAACTTACAACTCAATCCATATTACACACTAATGGACCCTTTCGCAAAACTAAATACAACATATTATTTATATAAAATAATATTTATTGAACAACAATATTTAAATGAACAAAAATAGCCATTAGAAATGACAACAGGAAATAAACACAATTGTACAATTCAGATAAATGTACAAAAGCAGTGCTCTACAGGATGCAAGTGAAATATAGCCTTAATAGTAAATTTAACAGCACAATTCGACTTGCTCTGGAACAAGTAATAGATTAATAAGACCAAATATTGCCCGTTTTATGTACCCAAAATGAATTATATCTCATGTTTAACCACTATAAGAGCCAGCGGCAAATCCCTGAAGCACTGGCCGAGTTGAAGCTGTTCTCGGCGGGTACACGAGCACTGAGTGGCTGCTGACAGCCTGGAGCTCGTATCTCTGAAAACATCTAAACAAATTGTAACATTTGCTTTTTTCAAGTCTAAACTACTACCTTCTCGCCTATAAAACTCTTAAAACTACAGTTCTTGGTACAACAAGTGTAGTATTCGCAAAAATATGGTGGATTTGCTCGGCCGCCATGACGGTCGCTTCAAGCGCAGGGATACAAACGGTGAAAAGGTAGGAGTACTGTTATTACCAGAATATCACACGGCTCTCAGCCAATCAGATTTGAGAACCAGAAAGAACTGTTGTATAAACTAGTATATAGAAGGTGCACAGAGTTATTCACGCAAACACAAAACACCATCATGGTAACACACATGACACTTGTATAATGCAATAAACATTCCTTAAACAGAAGATGTAACATAAAACCCAAATGTAAATAACTGAACAAAAACTATTAAAGGGATAGTTCACCCAAAAATGAAAATTTGATGTTTATCTGCTTACCCCCAACTTTGTTTCTTCAGTCGAACACAATTGATGATTTTTAACTGCAACCGCTGCCGTCTGTCAGTCAAATAATAGGAGTGAATGGGAACTTCTACTATAAGAGTAAATAAAACTTGCTTAGACAAATCCAAATTAAACCCTGCGGCTCGTGACGACACATTGATGTCCTAAGACACGAAACGATCGGTTTGTGCGAGAAACCGAACAGTATTTATATCATTTTTTACCTCTAAAACACCACTATGTCCAACTGCATTCAGCACTCGTTTAGTGAGGTCTGATCGCGCTCTGATAACGGCAGTGATGTTTAGCACATATACTTCAATGAAGTAAGAGAAAAAATGATCAAAAATAGTAATACTTTTTTTAATGAAGATTACAGTGAGTGTAAAGTTAAATAAAAATAATAAGGTTAACAATAAAAATAGTTATAAAAAAATCAATATCATAAAGTTTATATAAATCTAAATTTGCTATTGCACGATGAGGCAATATTGTGAGAAGTTTCAGTTGAAAGAACTAAAGCTTCAGTAGTCACTCAGTTTCCTTTATGAATTTATATATCTGTTTATATAGATTTTAATCAATTGTGATTAGGATAAAACGAAATTCTGTGACCAAAAATTAAATAAAAAATTCAATGAAACGAACTGTTTTACTCCATTTGATTGAAGTCTATGCACACGTTCTGTGAAGTTACTGAAGTTTTATAGCAACAGCGACATTTAATCGTTCGCTGTTATGACAAGCTGTATTGCTTAATGGGAATTCTTGAGTTATACGAACAGTAAAATGTAAATTATGTCCTGCTGAAAAACGTCTCAGCCATGTTCAGCCACACAATCACACTGTTAAAGCTCTTACTGCAGACACACCTGGATTCATAAAACTATATTTTATGACCTTCTAGAAGGATTTAATATAAAATGCTCCTGTGTCAGACAACTTGCATTGTACACTTTTTTTTTCTTTTTTTTTTTCTTCCATTTCAGCTCACTCTGTGAACACTTTCCAAATTATTTTAATTATGTAGAAATGGTAATGAATCAAAAATTAAATTAATTGTTGACTATTTTCGCAGGCTTAAGTAATCAACTTTTTGATATGCACTGTTGTGGACAGCTTGGTAAAATAGAGAGAACACACAGGACATACTGTATATTTTGTGGTGTCGTGAATCACATGTCATTTCCTGTTGTTCGTCCTGCAGAACAGGAGAGCAAGAGTCTTTGCATTGGGGTGTGTGTGTGTGAGAGAGATATGGGTCAGGCTGCTCTAGTTTGTCTTGGGCTCTGGCAGTATTTGTTGGCCCAAGCCTTAAACAAAAACACAAACACAGTTTCTCTCCCACGTCCACACACACTCAGGCATATGTGCTCACATATGTATCCGCCCACTCTCCTGCTCTCACTGGACCACTGGCCCGAGACACAGACTCGATTCAAAGCAGAAGAGCTGCCTGGATCACATTAAGTCGTCTTCATACCTGTATTCGATGGACCTGTCAATATTTTGACTTTTTTGTTTTGTTTTGTTTTGTTTTTTGAGGCATCCAAAAAAAAAAAACTGGACAGGATTTTTTTTTCCTTGGTAATGTACATCAACTGCAAAATATTTAAAAGAAATATATATATATATATTTTTTTAAATACAGGTCCTTCTAAAAAAATTAGCATATTGTGATAAAGTTCATTATTTTCCATAATGTAATGATAAAAATTAAACTTTCATATATTTTAGATTCATTGCACACCAACTGAAATATTTCAGGTCTTTTATTGTTTTAATACTGATGATTTTGGCATACAGCTCATGAAAACCCAAAATTCCTATCTCAAAAAATTAGCATATTTCATCCGACCAATAAAAGAAAAGTGTTTTTAATACAAAAAAAGTCAACCTTCAAATAATTATGTTCAGTTATGCACTCAATACTTGGTCGGGAATCCTTTTGCAGAAATGACTGCTTCAATGCGGCGTGGCATGGAGGCAATCAGCCTGTGGCACTGCTGAGGTGTTATGGAGGCCCAGGATGCTTCGATAGCGGCCTTAAGCTCATCCAGAGTGTTGGGTCTTGCGTCTCTCAACTTTCTCTTCACAATATCCCACAGATTCTCTATGGGGTTCAGGTCAGGAGAGTTGGCAGGCCAATTGAGCACAGTAATACCATGGTCAGTAAACCATTTACCAGTGGTTTTGGCACTGTGAGCAGGTGCCAGGTCGTGCTGAAAAACGAAATCTTCATCTCCATAAAGCTTTTCAGCAGATGGAAGCATGAAGTGCTCCAAAATCTCCTGATAGCTAGCTGCATTGACCCTGCCCTTGATAAAACACAGTGGACCAACACCAGCAGCTGACATGGCACCCCAGACCATCACTGACTGTGGGAACTTGACACTGGACTTCAGGCATTTTGGCATTTCCTTCTCCCCAGTCTTCCTCCAGACTCTGGCACCTTGATTTCCGAATGACTTTGGACCACTGAGCAACAGTCCAGTGCTGCTTCTCTGTAGCCCAGGTCAGGCGCTTCTGCCGCTGTTTCTGGTTCAAAAGTGGCTTGACCTGGGGAATGCGGCACCTGTAGCCCATTTCCTGCACACGCCTGTGCACGGTGGCTCTGGATGTTTCTACTCCAGACTCAGTCCACTGCTTCCGCAGGTCCCCCAAGGTCTGGAATCGGTCCTTCTCCACAATCTTCCTCAGGGTCCGGTCACCTTTTCTCGTTTTGCAGCGTTTTTTGCCACACTTTTTCCTTCCCACAGACTTCCCACTGAGGTGCCTTGATACAGCACTCTGGGAACAGCCTATTCGTTCAGAAATTTCTTTCTGTGTCTTACCCTCTCGCTTGAGGGTGTCAATGATGGCCTTCTGGACAGCAGTCAGGTCGGCAGTCTTACCCATGATTGCGGTTTTGAGTAATGAACCAGGCTGGGAGTTTTTAAAAGCCTCAGGAATCTTTTGCAGGTGTTTAGAGTTAATTAGTTGATTCAGATGATTAGGTTAATAGCTCGTTTAGAGAACCTTTTCATGATATGCTAATTTTTTGAGATAGGAATTTTGGGTTTTCATGAGCTGTATGCCAAAATCATCAGTATTAAAACAATAAAAGACCTGAAATATTTCAGTTGGTGTGCAATGAATCTAAAATATATGAAAGTTTAATTTTTATCATTACATTATGGAAAATAATGAACTTTATCACAATATGCTAATTTTTTGAGAAGGACCTGTATATATACTTTATTTTATAATATATATTTTTGTTTTGTTTTTGTTTTGCAGTTGCCGTACAAGAAAAACAAACATTCCTGTCCAGTTTTCTTTGGATTCCTGAAAAGTTCATTCATCATCACACCTGTAAATGTCAATATTTTTTTAATTTATTTTTTTATTCTTTAATTATGTAATTAATTGAGTCCATTTTATATTTTATTTTATTATTTTGATGTTTTTTTGTTGTATTTTATATTTTATTTTAATTTAATTTAATTTAATAATTAGTTTAATTATTTATTTATGGACCTCTCAATATTTTATTTTAGCTTTTGAGTGAACTAACCAGTTTTGCTGAAACTTTACCTTTGACAGTTTTGAGCTTTTCTTCAGTCAGTTTATTATAATTGGACAGTTTTGGTTGAGTAAAGCTTTTAAATGAACTAACCGGTACCTCTGACCCTTAGTGGAATGAACTCTGCCTGCAGCTCTTTCCGTATATCAGCACGTCTGCGAGTGTAACGAATGAAACGAGTGTTTGACAGCAGGCTGAATGAATGCTCTGCTCGTTCTCTGCGTGTGAAGTGCTGGTATGTGAAAGTTCAGCAGTGGCAAACACCTGTGGTTCACATGTAGAGATACGGTCAGTGTGATTTGCATCTCGACTTTCCTGTTAGCTTCAGGGGGTTGGAAATGCCAGGTGTGTGTGTGTGTCAGTGGAAAGGCACAAACATCTACAGAGGGAGAAGGGGTAATGAGAGCTGTATGACAGAGATACACGCTGAGATACTGCACTCTTGATTTATTCTCTCTGTGTCTGTAACAGAAATTGCTGTCCTCACCTCTCACCTTCTTGTTTCTTCGTGTCTCTGCTTGTCTTGTCCCTTCTTGTTTCTTCTCACAGTCTCTCTCCCCTTTAATTCAATTCATATTGCTTTATTGGCATGACATACTTAGGTACATATTGCCAAAGCATGGCATAAAGCAAAACGAACAACATACATAAAATACATTATATGAATGTATTTTATGTATATAAACATATTAATAGTACTATAATGTGGATGTGTTCACTCAGTACCTCTTTTATTCCTTTACCTCTTGTCTTTTTCTCCTTGTGTCTCACATTGTCTCTTCTCATCTCAGCTTTTTTTTTCTTTCCCTTATCGTCTCTTCTTGTCTCGCCTCTTTTTAATCTCGTCTTGTCTTCTTCTTTCTTTCTTCTCTTCTTGCCCCATCTGTTCTCGTCTCTTTTTCGTGTCTCTTCTTCTCCCTACTATTCTCCTCTCGTCTCACCTTTTCCTTTCACATCTTCTGTCGTCGCACTTTGTCTCTTTTTTACCTCTTTTTTCTCTTGTCCTGCTATTATCACGTCTCTTTTCTTCAGTTCTCTTCTTGTCTCGTTTTTTTCTGCTCTTGTCTCGCCTATTTTCTTTTCTTGTCCTCTTGTTTCTCGAGTTTTCTAGGGCCCTATGATTTCCGCGATGCAGACAGAATTGCAGAATCCAGTCATAAAAACGGAATTTAGTCTATAACACGGAATGTCATGGAATTTTTGCTAAAAAATCTAAAGGTCAGTACAGTTAAAGCAAATTGCGATAGTGTCTGTGAATATTAAACCACAAAAAGACTTTAAATATGAATCCTGCATGTTGTGTGTGTCTCTGCTCTGTCAGAAAAAAAAGGTACGGGGCTTGTCACTGGGGCAGTACCCTAAGGAACAAAAGTGAAAAGGTACATCTTTGTACCTTACTTACCCCTAAAGGGTGCATATTAGTACCTTAAAGGTATATATTAGTACCTTTTTACCTTTGTACCTTTAGGATACTGCCCCAGTGACGAGCACTGTACCTTTTTTTCCTGACTGTGTGTGTGAATGAATGGCGCAGATGCACGGTTTAATTTACCACACACTGAAGCACGCGTGACGCTCACGGTATTTTCAACCTCTGTCGCCTCACTATACGAAAACTGCCGAGTCTCTTCATGAGCATTTTACTGTTTCATTTGAGAAAAACTATCACCATATCAGAAACACAGAAGCTCTTCACGACAACCCGTCAAAATAAAAGTTCGGTTTAACTTAAAGAAATTGTGACAGAAATATATTGTATATTGTTGTACAGTAGAATTTAGCTTCATCTCGATGGAATAATAATACTAACACTAATAACAATAATAGTAATTATAAATTATTATTAAATCTTAATTTTTAAAGTAATAATCACAATATTTCTTCCATGTTTTAATTTTAACAGTAAAGCTCTGTTGTGACAAAGTTTAATTTCATAAAAAAGAAAACAATTTGTATCATAATGGTCATGGGTTCGAATCTCAGGTCCGGCAGGGATTGTCGGTGAGGGGAGTGAATATCCAGCGCTCTCCCCACCCTCAATACCACGACTGAGGTGAGACCCTTGAGCAAGGCACCGTACCCCCAACTGCTCCCCGGGCGCCGCAGCAATGGCTGCCCACTGCTCCGGGTGTGTGTTCACTACTGTGTGTGTTCACTGCTGTGTGTGCGCACTTGGATGGGTTAAATGCAGAGCACAAATTCCGAGTATGGGTCACCATACTTGGCCACATGTCACTTCACTTNTTTTTCTTTTTTTTTTTTTTTTTTAATAACTTTTATTCCTTCATTTGATTGCCAGAAAAATTAAAATACACACACAAAAAAAAAAAACATTTCATAGAAATTTCATTTAAATTTTGTTTTTTTTTTATGAATTCGATTAATTAGACATGCTTTATGAATTTAAAGTTGAATTAAACCATTAAAATGGAAGATCCAGAAAACTTAAAACAGAAACACAGTATTTGGTCAAAAATAATATATATTTTACAGGGCCCTATAAATGTAATTTTTATTAAACTTTATCAATTGTTGTTAAATTGTATAAGTTTCATGATTTCAATGAGTTGGACATGCTTTTTGATTACTAAAATTTTATTTCACCATTAAAAAATCAAAAAAAATCTAAACAGAAAAAAAAAATGGAATCCGGAAAAATTAAAATGGAAAAAATTTAATTTGGGGAAAAAAAAATGGATTTCATAGGGCCCAAGTTTTCTCTTCTCTTCTCTTCTCTTCTCTTCTCTTCTCTTCTCTTCTCTTCTCTTCTCTTCTCTTCTCTTCTCTTCTCTTCTCTTCTCTTCTCTTCTCTTCTCATCTCTTCTCTGTTCTTTTCTCGTTCCTTCAAATTTATTCTTATTTCTCTTGTCTCATCTAACCTCACGTCTTCTCTTTTCTTCTCCTCTCCTTTCTCATTCTGTTCTTTATAGCATCTTGTCTTCTCTTCTTGTCTCACCTTTTCTCTTTTCTTGTCCTGTTGCCTCAGTTCTTCTCATCTCTCTTCTCCTCTGTTCTGTTCTTTTTGTTTCTTTTTGTTTGTTCTCTTTTCTTTCCGTTTCTCCTGTTCTCATCTCTTTTCTGACTGGCTCCTATTTAAAGCATCTTCTCTTCTTGTCTCACCTCTTCTCTTTTCTTAATCTCCCCTTTTAGGATTGTATATTTTCTTAACTGTTCTGTTCTCATCTCTGCTTTTCTCCCTCATCTCCTCTCCTCTCATATCTGTGTGTTTGTGTTCATATACACCCTTTTCCCTCTGACCCACACTAACATCCTGTTGCATGTTTTCTGTCTCCTGTCGTTCACCTCTCTCTGTATGTTTGTGTGGGTGTGGGCTGAGAAACAGAGCCCTTCTCTGATTGGCTGGCTGCATTCTGAAGGGGCCGTCTCTCCGCCTGTGTACAGAGAAGGAGAGGGAGGGAGGGGAGAGCACGAGCGAGCGCACTGGGGTCAGAGCAGAGAAAGAGAAGCGTGGGCGTTTTGTTTTGCGATGGCAGGGCTGGATAGAGAGGAGAGCGAGCGCTAGTCTGTTTGAGGCACACTCGTTCAGCCATCTCTCCTTTTCTCCTCCCTCCGCACGCTTGCAGCCCACTCCCTCAAGCCTGGACTACAGCTCGCCTTCTCTCGCTGGAACATTTAAAAAAAAAATAAATAAATAAAAATCTAAACATCCCATTTACTCACACACTTCATACAGGCAGAGCGTGGAGTAGCTCTCCTCGGTGATGGTGAGTTTCTTCCTTTTGTTTTTCCTGTTTGGTTTCCTTTTCCTTCTGTTTTTGCTAGTGAAATATAAGGTGGAAAGGAAAAGCGTCAGGTTGCTTGTATTTTAGGCTGTGGAAAGAGTCGGTTGAAGGTGGGAGACCAGTGTGTGAGAGTTCAAGGAGTAGAGCAAGAGAAAGAAAGTGAGCGTTTGAGAGCGAGAGTGAGTGTGTTGACTCTGTCACGTGTGACGCAGATAATAGTTCGCTAGTGCCGGAGTCCTGCATTTCGTCAATACGAGCAGCAGTAATGACCAGAAATGGAGTGATGAAGTGCACTGGATGAGTCAGAAAACTGGGAACCTCCTTGTTCCCGCTTTCCTTCTTTCCTTTGTGTTGTTCTTAGGTGTTCTTCTCGCAGCTCTGCAGGGCAGATGCTTCTTTAGATTAGCTTACTAGAATTCTTGCTTGACACTTTTAGCAGTTTGGTGTCTAGGGGAATCCCTGAGCTAGAAGTTACACACAACATTTGATGCGTTCACGTTTCCCTCTATTAGTCAGATGTTTTGAATCTCAACTGCTTATCAGAAACACCTTGCAGCGTTCCTGAAATCTTCACATTGCAGCTTCATCTGATGGTTCATGCTTGAAGTGCTGCTCATATTGAAGGCCGTTGAGAAAGTAAAGAAAATGTCCACCGTTTTGAACTTTTTTGCAGCTCGTGCTCAGAAGACTGGGCTCACATGTTGAGGGAAGCCCCCCGTCTGCTGGACTCAATTCAATGATTTTGCTGTCAGATTATATTGATCGCATTAGGAGCGGCTATAGGCCTGAAACAGACATGACAGCTTGCTTTTCTTTCGCTGGTCAGCCGAGTTTAGTCTTTTGAAGTCTACACTAAGTTTATTTGTATGGTTTTGAAGCTTTTTTATGAGTAGCCATGTCAATAATTTGTGTCGTTATACCTGATGTTAACGCTTCAGGTGCTTTTTTTTTTGTCTGAAGTCAAGACGTTTTCTTCTCGTACTAATGGAAAAACACTCTAACAACTTTTACTATTGTTTACTAGTTTTGGTGAAACATTTTTACACTTTTGAGTAAATGTTAAAGCAGTGAAATCAATTAATGTAAATGTAAGTAAAAAATAATTGTGGAAAAACATTTAAAAACCAATATGAGTAATTTAAACATTTTTTATTTATTATGAGTAATATTAACTTTAACTCTAAAAACCTTTTACTATTATTTACTAAATTTTTTGGTAAAACATTTTTACACAAAAAAATATTCATACACCGTATGAACTGAGTAAATGTAAGTAAAAAATTAAGTAGATCTGAGTAAGTGCATTTGGTACATTAACAAATAAAATTGAGTAGAAATAATTGGGGGAAAACATTTAAAAAACATAACTGTTTATTTATAAAAACTTTTATAGTATGAGTAATATTAATTTTTAATTTCCACTAAACCTTTGTAAAATACTCCACACAACCACAGGTATACGTGACATTGGCCTTTATTGTCGATGAGTACAGCAATACAGCATATGTTATACTGTTTTAACATGTATACAATATTGCCTATATTATACAAACATTTTAGTAGTAAAAATTAAACATTTAAAAGTAATTGAAGTGTAATCAACCGGTCTGTTATCTCATTTCCATCGTATCAGCGCTGGTCAGACCTCCGTCCTGCGTTTCACTCATAGCCGAAAGATGCTGCGTCTCCATAACCTGCCATTAAACAAACAGTACACAGTCCTGAGAACATTTTATCATCCAAATTAATTATATTCATTATCTTTAGGAATAAAGTTATGTGTTTTATGCTAGGTATCAGGCGTTTAGATGACTCATATTGGATCCCTGTATGTTGTTTTGCATTAAATAAAATGATTTAAAGCGCAGTAATGATTTTATAGATCAAATAAAACACACAAACCTGAATTTCACAGAGGAAATGCACCAATCCTGTGACTCTGAGAAGAGAGAAGTTGAATTCAAACAGCCCGTGATCACTCAACCGTTGAGTTCTCGTCACGTCGGTGGGTGGGGGAGGGGTTCATTGTTTCAATTGAGTAAACTAAAAGTGTGTGTTAAAGATTAATAATATTGATTTTAATTAATTTATGTAATATTTGTGGTTCTTGTAACAGATCAGTTTAATTCTCCATTCTTAAATATTTTGATGGAAATTTCACAAATATATTAAGTATATTTAAAAAAAACGAATTGGTTAGTCAAATACTAAATTCTTTTAGTGAAAAAAAACTTAAATTTTAGAAAAAATTAACTGTTTAGTCAATTATTTTGGTATGTTAAACTCAAACAATCAAGTAAATGATATTCAGAGATTTTATTAAGTTAATAAAGTTGATTATTGCTGTGATATTTACTAAGCCACTGAATTATTTTTAGATGCTAATCAGAAGCAGATGATTGGCTGAGTTCATCCTTGTAAGGCATCATCGAGTTTTAGTTGCTGTGTAAGCATTGTTTTTGCTTTTCACTCTCTTTTTTTAATGGCAAAAACTCATATGAACATTGCTATTATTTATTTGCGTTCTCAAATGTCTCCTAGAGGTGTGGGGATTCCCAGAAAAAAGAAATGGAGGATGAATGAGGCTCTCTGTGTATCAAATTGCAGAACATTTTCCTGTTATACACAATCTTTTGAAAGAGAAAGGGTGATACTATTCACTCTCATTATATCTGTCCTTTTTGTACAATCAGTCTTTTCACCAACTGCAAAGCCAAAATGCAAAGCAAGTAAAAAAAATAAAATAAAATTTGCACTCAAGTTAAAACTCACACATTTCAAACTTCATTGTGTTAGAATTAAGGCTGAAGTTTGTTCTTTTTGACAATATATATTTAAAGATGGGGTATCCATTTTTTTCAACTACGCTGTTGGACATTGTTGATATTTGAAATCAACCCAAACAAACCCACCCCTCTCTTCATTGCTCCGCCTCCAAAACTCATTCTTCAATCCTAGCCACCCTGCTCCTAACCACCCTGTCTCGAAGCCCGGCCCGATACGAGGCGAATGCACTATCAATGACACTAAACACCTCATTCTCTAGCAGTCATCAGTGTGCAGTAGTTTAACTGCAAAACTCTCACTATCTGGCCACTGTTACACATGCAATGCGAGTGGATGTCTGTTTATCACAGCTGACGCACAACAAAATGCTTCACGAAAAATAAAGTGCAGTTGATGAACGAATGACAAGGAAGCACAAAAAATGAACAAACCGGATACAAGAGTAAATACAAACAAGAGCTTGTTGTTAGTCGCCAACAGCACAGCAGCTCCAGACTATCAAACCCAGTGTTACTCACATGACAAGCGGGTTCAAAGCACCCTCCTCATCTGTTTTCAGGCCTTCCCTCTTAGCTCTCTCCAGCGCTGGAAAGCTTTTCTAACATTAACACAGGTCTTAAAGCGCTTGCCCAGTCATAAACCTTCATTCCAGTGATATTCTTTTGAGCTCTTTAGTATTGTTTCCTATCTCTTGTTCAGCAGTTTTTTTTCTTATTTTCAAATCTCTCTCTTGCTCGTTCTCTCTCCTCGACCGTCATACGCCCCCTAATGCTGATTGGTCAGACGTTTGTTGTTGGTATTGGCCTGACTAACTTCCAAACAGTGTATTTGAAAAAATGGACACCCCACCTTTAAATTTACAGCTAATGCAGTTGGAACTGAAAAGTAAAGTCATTTTCTGTCTGTGTGGATTGGAGGACTTTAGTAACCATTGAAACAAGTACTTCACCAGATGACTGATTTGTTACTTATGTTCCCATAAAACTAAGTGCACTACCTTTTTAAAAGGAAAACCTGTTGCAGATACAGGCATATTTAAAATCGATTTTAATTACAGAGAAATCATGAGATTGATTGTGATAAATTATTTTAAACAACCATAGAAAAATATTATTAACATTAAAATAAACATTATCGGGAAATTATGTAATAGTATTATTAATGGAAAATCCACAGTTGTGAGGCAAACCCACATCTTTTAACATGCTGATCAGAAGTACGGTTGCTGCAGTGCAGGAATGACTGAGCTGATGTGTGTGTGTGTAATCTGGCCGTAAAGCTGTGTTATTTGGACTGTGGCACAGCGGTTTGAGGTTCTGTGCCAAAGATCCGTCTAATAGCATTCCATCCGCTGATCCATCTGGACACGCCTCTTTCCCAGATCCATCCACCAGGACACGCCCCCTCCTTTCTCTTTCCTGTATCCATCCATGTTCTCTGTCCTGCTAGAGGGGCTTTGGGTAATCCCTGCAGTGAAAGGGCAAACCCTTTCTCTCTCTTTCTCTCTCTCTCACACTCACACACACACACACACACACACACACTCTCACTCACACACACTCAGTCACTCATTCTTGGCAGCATCTCTCTTGGACTGCTGTTTCTCATTTAAAACGAGGTGTTACGGCATTAGCCACTGATGCTGGCCTGTGAAAGTAAGGCTGGGTAATATTGAATATTCATTGTATATTTTAAGCTACATTTCATGTCACCCATGTCAGATTGATTTTGAACATTAATTTTCCTAGAGTGCATTTCATTAGACTACTCTCGCAATTTAGGAGTATGAGGTTATTAACGTCTCTGTTTTAAAATTCAGAATTTTGGCGTATATTCCAGTTTAAAACAGCATTAGAGTTGGCAAGTTTGATTCATTCATCATCATTTTCTCACCTTCAAGTTGTTCCAGACCTGTAGGAGTTTCTTTCTTCTGTTGAACACAAAAGAAGATATTTTGAAGAATGTTGGTAACCAAACTTTAATGATGGACCCTATTGACTTCCATAGTATGGGGGGAAAATACTATTGAAGTCTATGGGGTGTTTGGTCACCAACATTCTTAAATATTTTCTTTTGTGTTCAACAGAAGAAAGAAACTCCTACAGGTTTGGAACACTTGAAGGTGAGAAAATTATGACAGAATTTTCATTTTTGGTTGAATTATCCATTTAAGGATTTATTTGTACCAAACCAAACTTTCACAAAGTTCCCATGTGACTTAAATATATTAAATTTCAAATGTTTTAGTTAAAATATATGTAGGTAAATATTGCTGTTTGTATTTATAGTAATAGATATAATTGAAAAATTATTGTTAATATATTACAGAAGCCCCTAAAAGGTCATGTTCTCTCGTGATCTCGACATAAAAAGCCATTTTCTCATGTAATGTTTCTCATTCGTTAGAAATTTGATAATTTCTTCAGCATTAAATGATATGTGTAATCACAAAATAGTGGCAGTTCATGTTGTATCTTGTTCAGTTCATGCACATACTTTATTTCAAAACTAAATCGACCTATATGGACCTCATCAGGGCCCAAGCACCAATGGCCCATGACCAAGTAAACACTTTAAAGGATTAGTTCACTTCAGAATAAAAATTTCCTGATAATTTACTCACCCCCATGTCATTCAAGATGTTCATGTCTTTCTTTCTTCAGTCGAAAAGAAATGAAGGTTTTTAAGGAAAACATTCCAGGATTTTTCTCCATATAGTGGACTTCACTGGGGTTCAACAGGTTGACGGTCCAAATGTCAGTTTCAGTGCAGCTTCAAAGAGCTCTACATGATCCAAGACGAAGAATAAGGGTCTTATCTAGAGAAACCATCGGTCATTTTCAAAAAAATGTATATACTTTTTAACCACAAACACTCATCATTCACTAACTCTGCGATACGTAATCACGTTGGAAAGGTCACGCGGTAGGGCGAAAAACTCCATTTCATTTTCTCCTCCAACTTCAAAATCGTCTGACATCCTTGTTTTACTTTTTTTTTGTAAAGGCCGTTTGACTTAGTCTTTGCACATTTGCTTTGTAAACACTGGATCGGTACTTCCGCCTACGTCATGCTTGCTGATCACAGAGCAGTGCAAGACGAGCATTTGTGGTTAAAAAGTATATAAATTTTTATTTTTTTTTAGAAAACGACCGAGTGTTTCTCTAGATAAGACCCTTATTCCTCGTCTGGGATCATGTAGAGCTCTTTGAAGCTGCACTGAAACTGACATTTGGACCTTCAACCTGTTGAACTCCAGTGAAGTCCACTATATGGAGAAAAATCCTGGAATGTTTTCCTCAAAAATCTTCTTGGATAACATGGGGGGTGAGTAAATTATCAAGAAATGTTAATTCTGAAATGAACTAATCTTTTAAATAAATAAATCATTTTTGCTTATAAAATATTTTTCCTAGCCTGGATGCCAGCCGAACTTAGCCCCGCCCACAACATTTTTAGGTCGGGAAGTTCGGTCTGGACTCGATCCGTAGAGGAGTAATTATGCCCGAACAGAAACTGTTCGGACCAATCACATTGTCAGGGCGATGATTGACAGATTATCACCAGAAACGTAATAAGCCACGTCATCAAAGAGCGCTTGGGTTGAATTAGTATACAACAATGATGGCTGTTGTTGAAGAACTGAGATGTGTAGATTCCGCCATCGCGTCCGTTATAGAAGATATCGACAGCGCATTCATTTTAAAAGATTTTAAAATTCTTTTTACAACACCGGCAAAGATTGTTTACGCTCATCTTCTACTAGTTCCAGCATGTGTGCAGTTGAGTTCTGTTGACAACTATGCGTCGCTCAACACACGTCACTTACTCTGTAGCTCTGATTGGTTGTAGGTCTATCCAATTGAGGTCTTTCCTGGATCGGTTGAAATACGCCCCCATAATCAAAGCCCAATGGAGCAGCATCAGACTCATATTCTGACTAGAATTGAGTATGACCACGTCAGGCTATATTTTTCCAGTATAATACTGAAATGCAGAAACAACCTGTCATATAAGTGAAGACAACATGTTAGGAAAAAATAAATGGAATAATTGTTGTGCTGCTGTCAGGTTATATGAGAATGTGCTGTCTGTTTGATTGCTTAGTCTTGCAGTTTAACACTTTTTAACACGTTTTTTTAATCATATCTGGCAACTTTAAGAAATGCTCTAGTGGGGTCTATAAATAAGCATCTAATAAGCACTTCACAGATTTTTATGTACACTAATTATATAAAACTATACTGTCAATACATCATAGTTATACAAATGAACTAGATCTATGCATTTGTGTCCATTCATAGAAATGAAAACCGATAGAAAACAATTATGCTTAAAAGATTAATTATTCTAGAGGGTCACATTAATATCACAATTTTGAATTTACCATTAGCCTCTGGAGCATCATAAATTCATGAAACTAAGCTTGTTTGCTCAGATTTGTTCTCTGCGTCATTTAATGTTGAAGAAAAGATCGACTGACTTTTTTTTAATGTCGAGATCACAAGAAAACAAGAAATATAAAATAATAATGTATAACCTCCTGTAATATATTCAGTTAATATATTAAAATATAAATTCCAATATTATTAAATAATATTAATAAACTATATTGTATTTTACCATTATTAAACATTTTGAATCTTATTGGCTGCAATGACTGTTTTGTTGTAATTTTCCTCTTATCAATAAATATTTAAATATTGAGATGAAAAATATAGAAGAATTGTTTCGGTAAATCACACAGGCCTATTTAGAGGCAGAAATTGTATGCATGTGCCGGCTGACTTTCACAACTTCCTTCACAATATATGAAGTTTATTAGTTTCTTTTAATTAATCCATCAGCTAAATTTCTTCTCCAGTTTCTCTCCTTCTCCTCCCCTCTTCTTTTCATTTTCCTGATGTCTGCCTTTTGGATCGAATCACTAAATTTGATGACTAGCAGCTGCAGATCATTCTGCATGCAAATAAACATCCAGGTTTCCGGAAACATCCAGCATTCCGATTAGCATTTCCTTCTTTTTCAAATTCTCTCTTTTCTCACTTCTGCATATTTTAGTTGTCCCCTACATCCAGTTCCTCTGTTTTCACATGCTTTAATGCCATTACTTCATTTTCTGGAATGTCCAAATGTCCGTACATGGGCGTCTGCCAGGCCAAACTGAAGCAGTGTCCTTTTTTTTAAGGGCAATTAGAAAGATTGACTGCAGTAAACTGGGGTACACAGATTCATCATTGAAATGACTGCAGAGATTTACAGCTCTGCATGCTTATAGCTTTCTGTCTGAAAACAGACTATTTGCTTTAACTGATGTTTACTTCTCTGCTCACTGGAGAAGCCACTGAAGCATGAAACTGTCGTGATCAGGGTATCTTCCGATCATTCCCTTGTTGATTTAGTATTGAAAGCAGAAGAATTAGAAAATGGCGTCTTTTTTAAAAAAACAAACAAAAACAAAACAAAAATTCGCTTTGATTTTTTTGTTTTTACGTTCAGGGGTAGAAAATGAATGATATTGGATATTCGATTTATACATGTGGGCAGGAATGAAATGCCCCTTTTCTCTGATTGGTCAACCAAACATTATACTGTGTCATCAGTTCTGCACAACAGAATGATAGTCATCCGCTGCTACGGATTCTCACAGCGTTTATTGCAATTAAATTTAATCTCTTATCAAACAACCAGACTAAAGGCCCGATATACTCATGATGAAGTTCTTTTTCGTTCTTCGTTTAGGGGTAAATATGAGAGCAGCGATATACTGTTATCGAACATCTGATGCCGCCCACTGCTGAGAGAGACGTTTAGGTGAATATGTAAATATGTGCTGCACGCTTGCCTCTCAGTAACAAAATAAACACAACAAAAGTGAGAAAACAGCAAGCATTTTTTATAGAAAGCGAAAAGTATTTGATCATGACAACATGGGTGTGTTAGCACGAGCTCTGCAAATTAGCACTCCAGTAAAGTATATGGCATTTTATTCAATAGATTGCTTAAAAGCAAGCAGCTTTACAGTATCAAACATAAAAAACAGTATAAGGGGCTCATCAGAACAGTGTTAATTTTGACAAGAAATTTTAATTTAGTTTTAGTCTTAGTCTTTTGACTATAATTCTTTTTAGTTTTAGTCAAGTTTTAGTCATCTGATTTGTTTTAATTTTAGTCTTATTTTAGTCGACTAAAATTGCTTGGTATTTTAGTCGACTAAAATTGCTTGGTATTTTAGTCGACTAAAATAAGACTAAAATCAATAACAGATTTACTAGACAATTTTTTACCGCTGGTATAGGAAACAAACTTAACCAAAATATATAAAACACAAATTCAACTTTATTTCAACACAACTGTGTCTTTATTTCAATTCAAAAGCTTTTATGCAGCAACATCTAACGGCTGTTGCAGTGACGCGATGACTTTACCAGTCGGCGATTGGCTCTTATTTAGAAGGCGGGACTTATTCCGCCATATTGCGCATTACACTTTCTCCCATTCAAAACAATACGAGTGACACGTCTTGTGTTATTCTATAGTCTTTGCGCGAGCTCAGTCAAAGACTGAATACCTTCGCTTCACGTCTCAATAAGTCAGGCTCTGATTGGTTCTCTTCTCATGCAGTCTCGCCTGTTCCGTTTTCCGTTTTTGTTCATTCCTCGCATCTCTCCCGTCTGCTGATTGGATTTTCGTCACAGTCTATTTTCGTCTCGTCCTTTATTCGTTGACGATAATGTCAATCAATTTAGTCATAGTTTTAGTCTTCATCAGTGACTTCTTTTTTAGTTTTCGTTTCGTTTTCGTCAGCAAAAATATATTCGTGACGAAAATAATGAAGAAAATATTTAGTCAACGAAATTAACACTGCATCAGAAGCACAACTTCATTTTCTATTATAAAGCAGCTATCCAGTGTGTTCATGTTTTCAACTGCGGAGATCTTACCACAACGAACTCAACAGACGAAATGAGTCAGAGAAGAGTTCTGCGTGAAAGAAGGCGGAGCCTCAGCTATTATGTTATCGCCATGGACCAATGGTAGTACGAAGGTGTTTTGCAGCTGGAGCAAGCTTTTCCTGAGAGTTCGCTTTGGCAAGCCATTTCAAACTCTCAAAACGAACTTCGTATGACTTCGAATGACGTCACATCAGTTCGTTTTTCGATTTCGTTTGAAGTATATCAGGGCTTTAACCCGAATAAATTCGGCAAACTACATGTGAAATGTTAGTTTGCCTCATTAATATTGATTTACTTCACATTTGCATTCACAACTACCCCCTAGTTTACATTTTTGGCACACTGTGGAAAGGGGCGCTTCATTCCCACCCACATGTAGAGATCGAATATTCAATCTATTCATCCATTTTCTACCCCTGAAAATGAAAAAAAAAATAGTTTTATTATTATTAAAGAAAAATTTAAAAGGCGTTATTGCTTAGCCAACGTATTGCAAAAGCCCATCCTGTTGTTCATACATAAAGAAAACATTG
The DNA here is from genome assembly GCA_003731715.1 of Anabarilius grahami. Classification (NCBI taxonomy): domain Eukaryota; kingdom Metazoa; phylum Chordata; class Actinopteri; order Cypriniformes; family Xenocyprididae; genus Anabarilius; species Anabarilius grahami. Next base: position 2,891,605 of record RJVU01069130.1, read on the forward strand.
AGCCTATTTACTTTATTAAATTTTGCATGTTCCTTGTTTTATTATGCATAATTAATCATGTGCAATAGTCCAAAGATGAAAGATTGAGCTCTTTCATCAAAATGTACACTACCATTAAAAATGTTTGAATAATTTTTGGAATAAGATTTCTAAAGTGTTTTTGAAAGAGGTCCTTTATGCTCACAAAGGCTGCTTTATTTGGTCAAAAATGCAGTAAAAACAGTAATATGGTGAAATATTATTACAGTTCATAATATTGTCACAATATTACTGCCTTTAGTTTGTTTGTCATCAAGTGCAGCCTTGGTGTGCATAAGAGACGTCTTTCAAAAACATGAACAATCTTAATTATTCTTTTTGAAAAATACTTTTGGACGATAGTGTATAAAAATGATTTTCTTTTTCGGCTGAGGTCATGATGCTCTATGCTTTATGAACCATTTGACTTCATTCTAGTAGATATCGGCCACTTTTCATGATTCAGTCAATTCTAAATGGATAAAATCAAGCCCTGCCTAAAGTTTTTTCTTGTTAAATATCCTGATTTTGGAAATAAAATTGGTTTCACTTTGACTTTAATGCGGTAGTGTGATATAATGAACTTCAGTGTTATCTGATGAGACGGCAAGATTTTCTTCAAACTGTTGCTCCACCATCACAATACAGTAGTTGATCTAAAAGGAAAATAGTAGACGTTTATGCCAATGTCTGCTGTAGCATCCTTGCAGTCATCCTGAGAATGCATCGAACTGCACTTTGAATCGTTTTTAAGAACGCAGTGCCACGTGAAATCCAGCTTGCATAACTAGAAGTGTCTGCGCACTTGCGTAGAGTATGTTCTCTTGGCGCCTTCATTAGTTTGCCATCTCTGTTCATTGTCAATAGCTCCGTTTAGTCTGCTGTTTTCCAGCCAGATACAGTTCACACGACTGGAGGGAAAGATGAACAGCTCGAGATGAAGCAGAGGGTTAGAGAGATGGATCGAGAGAGAGTGGGTTGAGACAGATTTCTCATCAGTGGGCAGATATTCTTCATGGCCGGAGACCAACACATCAAGAGCCAAGAGCAGATGGCCTTACGACAATAACATTTCTCAGCTTCTCTCCATTTTCTCTTTGTCTGCACCACCTCTCTCATTTTTACCTTCTCCTATGAAACTGTCTCATTCTCTCTGCATGTTTACCTCTTGTGAATGTTAATGGACTTTCCCAGAGGTTTGTTTTGCACAATGAAAAACATTTGTGAGGCACTGAATTGTGATTCTAATCGGCCCTTATGTATTTCTTGGACTGTGTGGTAGCATCGTTTTTTTTTTTGTGGAGACGCCTAGCGAATGAGAGTGGAGCCAGATCTGACAGCCAACAATGGGTCTAAAGCTGTCCCGATACCCCAGTTCATGCAGACCAACTCTTCTCTCTGCTAATGGATCTCTCATTCTCTTCCTAAGGGCATCTGGCGTATTCCAGTAGATGAGATCGATCGTCCGGGTAGTTTTGCATCTCATATGAACAGATCCATCGTGCTGTTGCTGGATGTTCTGTCTCAACTGAAAGATCACCTCACGTTACTCAAAATCTCCCTCATGCTTCAGAGAACCCCCGACCAGGGAAAGTAAGATATCTCCATAACTCAATTCATTGATTTGTTTACCTTGTTTTGTTGTTTAATTAAATGTGCATATTTATTACAGGGATATGGGGAAATACACTGTAAAAAAGATTTTTCTAAGTTGTAAATAAAACAAAGATTGTTGGAGTGTTTTACATAAATAACATTTCAGTCTTTCTACTTCAAATAATTATAAAGAAACAACAAAATATATATATTTTTTGTCATTTCTTTGTAATTATTTGTGAAAGTTACTAGCAATTTTTGAGTGAAAATGGTTTCCCAGCTTTTTTCAAGTAAATCCTACACCAATTTTTTTTAGTGTAACCTCTTAAAATGTAGTGTTGCCAAACATATCATATCTTTTTATATATTGTGTGTTATAGGAAGTACTTACGAGATGTGGACCGACAACTTTTGGCCAAGCGAGCATTTTTCTTCACTGTAAAAGTGCTGGAAGACAATCTGGATAAACTCACAGGGGTATGACAACTATGTTCTCATTTGTTTTGGTTTGTTATTAGAAGATTTTTTTTGTTGTTGTGTGTATTGTTTTTGTTTGTTTTTTTTTTCATTTTACCACAGAAATCAGACATAGAAGCTGAACAGTGGCCTTGGTGTCATGTGTTTCCTATGGAGACACTGCCATGTTTGGGAAATGAGACTCAAGCCAGATCTAACAGCCAAGGATACGCTTATGTTTGTGCTAACACATTAGTTAATGCCATTCTGACTGCTCGAAGAACAGAGTGATAGCAATGCTCGACTTGGTGCCTGCGCTTCTTTCTTTAAACATCTTTACATTAAGTTAAAACAGATTAATTGCTGCAAAAATGTTACTAATATGTTGGTTTTCTGACCTTTCTCACTCCTAGTGTCACAGTAATCCGAAAAATATTTCTTTCAGCAGAATAAAGATTAGCCATTTTCACTGCGACTTTATACACCTGACACTTAAAGGGATAGTTCAGCCAAAAAAGAAAATGATCCCATGATTTGCTCACCCTCAAGCCATCCTAGGTTTATTTGACTATTTTCTTTCAGATGAACACAATCTGAGTTATATTAAAATATGTCCCGGCTCTCGAGCGCTCGAGATTTTGAAGCCCAAAAAAGTGCATCCATCTATCATAAAAGTACTCCATACAGCTCCAGGGGGTTAATAATAATGAAGCAAAGTGATTGTTTTTTTGTAAGAAAAATATCCATATTTAAATCTTCATAAACTATAATAACTGGCTCCCAGTAACGGCCGTACACGAGTCTAGTTCCGGTGGATGAGTGACCTCTGACCCGACGTATGACGTATTGACGAACGCGGAGGCGCAGAGGATAGAGCAAAACAAAACACCAGTCACGAATTAGAAGTCTAAAATTAGAATTTTCAAAGAGAAATTTGGAAGAGCTTGAGTTGCCCAGCCATATTTGTTTGAACCGCAAGAGGCGTCTAAGCTTACAATACTCCTACATCCTGCGTTGGGTCAGAGTTCACTCTTTCGTTGGAACACGACTTGTGAACGGCTGTTGCCGGAAGCCAGTGATTGTAGTTTATAAAGTTTTAATATGGATATTTTTCTTACAAAAACCCATCACTTCTCTTCACAAGGTCTTTATTAACCCCCTGGAGCCGTATGGATTATTTTTATGATGCATGGATGTGATTTTTTTTTTTTGGGCTTCAAAATCTCGAGCGTCATTCACTGCCATTATAAAGCTGGGAAGAGCCAGGATATATTTTAATATAACTCAGATTGTGTTTGTCTGAAAGAAGATACACCTAGGATGGCTTGAGGGTGAGTAAATCATGGGATAATTTTCATTTTTGGGTGAACTGTTCCTTTTAAGGAATATACTTCAAGCAAAATCAATGAACAAACTGATGTGACGTCATTTAAAAAAAATTCAGGCCAAAGCAAAGTTCATTTAAAGAGATCAAAACAACTTTTCCAGAAAAGTTTGCCCCGACTGGTAAACATTTATTGATGTAATGGGTAGGTGTGGCTCTGAGGCTCCACCTTCAATGATGAGAAAATCTTCTCCGGTTCAGTCTGTTGAGGACAAATTCGAGTAAAACATGAACACACCGAAGAGGTGCTTTATAGTAGAAATTGAAATTCTAATTGGAAGAGACACTGACACTGTTTTTTCATGTTTAATATTGTAAAACTGCAAAGGTCTTTCAAAGCAAAGAATGAAAAAGTATATCAGGGTCTTAAAGATGTGGCTTCTGTGCCTCATTTGTAGTGTGAAGATGTCTGTTTCAGTTTCTGTCTTATTCTTTCTCAGGTAAGTGATCCCCCTAAACCATCTACCGCCTCTATGGGTGAAATGACCACAGTAGATGTGTCCAATCGGCCTCCAGTTGCAGAGGACACCAAATGCTCCCATTCTAACCAACCTAAAGCAGGACTCCCCGACACCCCTACGGTCACAGGAAATGAGACTGGACCTACTGGCATGCCTCAACAACATTCCGCCACACTTCAGTTCTCCCTGGAACCTTTAACTCAAGTGACAGCGGTCACCGTTCACCCCAGAGAAGGTACTTCAGGACTTGGAGAGCCTATGGAGCTTGGCTCGGGATCATGGCCGAGTGCCTCAAAATTCAGAGACCCTCAAATGCCAGTTGACACTGTCCCACAAGAGCAGGGGATGGTCAAATCAGTCACGGAGGAGGCTGATAAGGTCCCTGAGAGCAGTCGGGCGACGGAGCTGTCGCTGGAGGAGTTGAGCATTAGCTCTAAACAGCAGCAGCAGCTACAGAATCAAGTGAACGCAGCTAAAGGAGTGCTAACTATGGCCACAACACCAACTCCAAGCACACCTTTACCTAGCAGCCCTGAGCTGGTGCTACCGCAGAGACCCAACCGGAAGAGGAAACTGCTGGATGACGTGGAGTCAGGCAAGACGCTGCTTTTGGATGCGTACAGGGTGTGGCAGCAAGGTCAGAAGGGCATGACCTACGACCTGCAACGCATCGAGAAGATCATGTCGGAGACCTACATGCTGATTAAACAGGTGAGAAAGGATGCGAGTAGCGTTGTCATATCTCATTTAAACATGACGTGGCTTTTTGAAAGCTTGTCGGCAGAAACTCGTGACACAAGGTTAATGTTCAACCACTTTCATAGGGAAATCCCACAGCTTTATGAGGGGAAGTCTGAAAAATCTGTCACACTATAGACAAAAGTTGTCATTTGTCTTATCAGCAAAATGTGTCTTGGCTTGGTGTCGGACTCAGATCGATCCGCGTGAAACAAGCTAAATAGATTTCTGAAGAAAATGTACGTGGTGTTTGTTCATGCAGAATATGCCAAAACAAATCTAGGGTATTGCAGGTGGTTTCCAGTGTGTCGCTCTGTGTTTACTAAGGTGTTCTGGGTAATTTGTTTGCTATGCGTTTGCTAGGGATGTCCAAGTCTATGATTACTCCAACCCATGTTCAGAGAGATGTACCTGAACTTTAACCTCCTGAGACCCAGAAAAAAAAAAAGTTTTTTGAATTTAGTATTTTTTCACGTCATTATATTGTTTAGAGCATAAGAAACAAATGAAAAAATAACATTTTTGAAAAATTATATTTTATTCATGTGTTATGCTATGTCCTCTGTAGTGGACACCAGGACTAAGTTGTTTAAAAAATAAAATGGCATGAAATGACATGTATAGATAAAAACTATGGGATTTTTTTTTTAATCACCAATCAATTGTTAGGCTTCAGGATTGTTTTTAACCAAACTATGTATAAAGATGATTCTCAACTATGTTATGAAAGATATAGTGGAATTAATTGATATACCATTTTACTTTATGCAATATGTGGGTAAAATGGCCATACATCAGTTTTCCCATTCAATACAATTCATCTATACACTGTATCTAATTTGCATATTAATGTGTTCTTGGAGCAACATGTAATGAAAAAAGAAGTGTAATAATGGGAGTAATAATTGGCAACATTTTCAAAATAATATCTAATAATTAATAGGAATATTGATATAAAATTTATTTCCCTATTCACTTGTTGTATCTCCTAAAATGCCTGATAAACATGATTTAAGTCCTGGTGTCCACTACAGAGGTCATGTATGAAATCAATGTCCTGTTTTGTAACAGAAAGTCATATTTTGATTTTAAACCCCATAACATTTTCCTGAGATGTTGATTTATAACAAACTATTTGAAAATTAATCCGATTTAAATGATAATTACAAAATATTATCATATTTCCCTAAGAGTGCTATTTTAATTTTCAGTCATATTTAAAGACCAAGAAGTTGTTGTTATCATGGCGAAACCTCAAAAAATGTGGTATCTCTGCAAAGCCCTGAATGTGCTCTTTACAGGACATCCAGACTTAAAACTGTGACATGTATGATGTCAGAGAAATTCACTAAAATATAATGTCCACTACAGAGGACAAAAGTCTATTTCTGGGTCCCAGGAGGATATAGGGGACTCAACCTTCTTTTTAGTTGTGATATATCAGTTCTGATAGTTGTGATATATCAACCTTCTTTTTAGTTGTGAGTCTCAGTCTACATTAAATTCACACTGGTGTTTTAGGAAGCCAAACAATTAGAATGTAATAATAATATTAATAATTTTATGTTATTATTATTATTCCTAGCACAATAATAGCCTCTATATATTGTAAAATAAATGAAAATGCATATTTCATTAGTATATTACTTTACTTTGTGCTACAATAGGGAAATTACAATACTTTTGTCCTAATTTCTTTACTTGCCAGACATAAACCCTTGAGCTTTTTTGACAGAAACTGCAGTTGAGCTGTTATTTTGGTGAAAAATACAGTTTCTGTGTAAACTTAAAGGCTTACAAACGTGTTACAGCAGATGCTGTAAACATCTGCCCACAGAAATGTTGGAAATCAGGCAAATGTGAAAATAAAGCATAACTGGTGCCCGCTTCGTTCCCAAATGCACGCTAAACTCTCAGCACATGCAAAGATGGAGTTCACCGCATTCATTCACTGTGAAATTAGCTGTTCTGAGACACCGGTGTTGCCAAGTCCGCGATTTGGGCTACTTTTACACTGTTGCCGCGGGTTGTTTTTCATGTCCACGGGTTAAATCGACCCCAAATGACGTGATATTTAGCCCCTGGAATGCAAATTTTACCTGGGGATCCCCGCCAAAAACGCAGATTTTACCCCTGGAAATTTTTACCATGGGACCCCTCTTGAAATGTGATTGGGCTAGTTTTGAGGAGCAATTGGGCGGGTTTTGGTGTGAAAACCTGGCAACCCTGTGAGACACGGAAAACACCGGATCACTTCGCTTTGAAATACGCAGCGCAACAGACTGTATTCTTATTTCATTAAATCTCAGCCTATTGCAGTTTGATAAGGGCACAAAGCCATATTGCGCTTTCAATTTTAGTTTGTTTGACAGATACTCTGCCAAAGCATTGGTGCAAAACAACGTTAGATAACTTTTATGTTATTATGAGAAGTTTTAAATAATTTTTGGTTCATTATGAGACTGACAGATTAGACTATGGCGGGCGAGTCTAGGTGGTTAATGGGAAACACTGCACTAGTACTAGGGATGTGCATGAGTACTCTGAAGTGACACCAATGACCGATAATGTAAACAATGATCAGTCATGATTGATCATTCATGACGTGACTTCTTGCGGAATTTGAAATTCAGTAACAACTCTACAAAGTCAAATCAAGACCTTGTTTTTGATTTTTTTTTATTACACGAGGAAATTCCGTTAAGTGCCGTTTAGTAGTTAAAAATGTAATACTTCTGGTTAGGGATTTGAACAAACCTAAATGTGAACAATAGTAATATTGATGCTTGCCTTGTGAAAAAACACTAATGAAAGTAATACTTTTAATCATGAAGCACGCTGTGAAGTGGGATGCCTATTTCATGTGCGATATACCTATACTATGTTATATTATAGAGACATTAAGGCATCCCTGGGGAGAGAAAGCGAGAGCCAATTGAATACAAATGGAACTGAGGAAAATTACTGGTGTAGCTAATGATAGTGTAGCACACGAGCTCCATAACATTTGTCATCATAGTGCTGAGTCAAGTACACTATTGTATAAGAATTCACAAAGAGTCAGTGAGGTCTTAAAGGACCAGTTTCTGGCTTCAGGCTTTTTATTACTCACAGAACCTCAAATGCCCCTGTGTACAGGGTGAATATATTATTAACACGTTTCTGTTATGGAATTATAATTTTAACTTAAATTAAATCAATAATTTGAGACTTTTTGACATGGGCCAGTAAGTAACCACCTAGTATCCACCCAGAAGACATATACTACATATACATATATGTACTAAAACATACTTGACCATTGTGGCAGTGACTATTTCATGGGCCAGCATCTTTCACATTTTCTTCATAAGATGAGTTCATAAGATGATATTGTGATTCAAGCAGAGGAAGCCCAACAATTCACACTATAAATGTGTCTGTTTTGGAAAAAAAAAAATATATGTCTCATTATGCTCTTTTCCCCAATACCATCATCAAGTGTTGAGCTCTGTATTTAATTATGTCAAGGTAAAAAACAAACTAGCAAAGTTGCCATTAAAGTATGTTATTAGTATGAGAGGTTAATGGCTCTAGCTGGCAGTTTATACACACACACACACACACACACACTCGCAGCACTCATCTAGTCCATTATCAGCCTCTACCTCTCTAACAGTGTATCACCTCTCATTTCCCCTGCCTGTGTAATTGCATCTGCTCTGAGTGTGTGTGTGTGTGTGTGTGTGTGTGTTTGTCTCTCTACCAGAGTCTAATTGTAGTGCTTGTCTCAGCAGCATGTGTGTTTATGAATGTTTTGTGTGTGTGTGTATTCTGTGGTTGTTTGTTACGAAGCACTGTCTAATTCTCCCGGTGAAGAACACATCTCTGATTGAGATGACATTGGAAAGGAGAGAGATTTTAATGTGGCCCCTGGACACTGACTCACTGATCAAATTGGCCCATCTTTACCTTGCTGACTGAGGAAAGGTTGTACGTGAAGAATTTAGCAATCCTAAAGCCTACATATATAATGCATTATCTAGATATTTGGATTTAATTTTTCTTTGACTCATTCTTGGATTGCCTTCTCCTCAAAGGTTATGTGTGGTTCTGCCTTAGAATTTGGCTAAAGCGAAGTATCTTGGGAGGCAGCATAATTAAGGATCCTACTCTTTGTAACAGCCTTCACATTGGGAGCGTTTCAGGCAGTGTTTTGATGGCCTGTGATGAAGCGCTGCCTCCATAGACAGCACAATAGGTTTTGGAATTTATAATCAGTTGTATGTTCTCGTAAATAACAGTTATAAATGCACAGGAAATGCAAACAGTGAGCTCAGTCCAAATCAGCAGTAATTAAAATAAAAATAACTTTCTCACGCTTTATTCACGCAATCATGTGGACAGATGTTTTTGTCACTGGCCTCCAACAGTCATTAGCATTTATGAATGGTGTTGCGCTTATTGAGCTTAAGTGATGATTCAATTCTACCACTTAAAAACTGCAAATGATTTTAATTTCGGTAAATGTTGCATCTTGATTTAATATATGTATAAAATATGCTGCAATTTCATCCAGATCTATTCATTGTTTTAAAATACATAAAAAATGCAATTCATACCTACAGTTTTGTGACTAGACCTATTCTATGATGGATATTTTTTTCCATTTATCAATTAAATTAAATTTGGATATTTTTAGTACAAAAATGTTATTGTCCTGATATCATATTGAAGAAAAAAAGCCTCATTAAAAGAATGAAATTCTTGAAATGAACCTTTCAGAGAACAGAAAACCATTATTATTATTATTATTATTTAGTTTGAAGAACATTTTAATAATCTAAAGAATCTTTTTCCACTATAAAGAACCTTTTGTGTGATGGACAGGTTTAATGGATGTTAAAGGTTCTTCATGGAACCATTGATGCCAATAAAAACTTTTATTTTAAAAAGTGTATCATAGAGAATAGAGTTGTCAAAAGTACCGATTTGAGCGCTGTTGAGCGGATTCTTAAACACCTCTGATTGGACCTTTGTGTTCACGGCTCATCAGATATGTCTGTGATTGGCTACAATGATCAACGTACAGGAGCGTTTGAAAGCGCACAGAAGTGTTTGGTCTGCGATAGACGCCTGCTTTCATACGCTCCCGTGTGTATCTGTGTAAGCGCTCGGTGAAGAGCATTATCGATGTCTATTTAGAACATGTTTTTGAAGTGTTGATCATTGAAGCCAATTACAGACATATCCGATGAGTGCATCAACACAATGGCCAATCAGAGGTGTTTACGAATCCGCTTAACATCGCTCAAAGTGTTTCATTTGTCGACTTGGTACCGAAGTAGGTACTTTTGACAACTCTAATAGAGAAAGCCCCGGAAGTCATTAATGAAGAACAAGAGTTGACAGGATGTTTTGGCTCATACACATTAATGCAGTTGAGTAGGAAAGCCAACTAGCAACCTACAGTACAGCGACTGATGTCTGGCCTAGATTTGTCAAAAGTACCGACTTCGGTACCTAGTCGGTACTGAAATTTTAAAAATGTGACGCTTTGAGTGCTGTTGAGCGGATTCGTAAATCCCTCTGATTGGCCATTGTGTTGATGCACTCATCAGATATGTCTGTGATTGGCTACAATGATCAACGTACAGGAGCGTTTGAAAGCGCACAGAAGTGTTTGGTCTGCGATAGACGCCTGCTTTCATACGCTCCCATGTGTATCTGTGTAAGCGCTCGGTGAAGAGCATTATCAATGTCTATTTAGAACATGTTTTTGAAATGAAGAACAAGAGTTGACTGGATGTTTTGGCTCATACACATTAATGCAGTTGAGTAGGAAAGCCAACTAGCAACCAACAGTACAGCGACTGATGTCTGGCCTAGATTTGTCAAAAGTACCGACTACTGAAATTTTAAAAATGTGACGCTTTGAGCGCTGTTGAGCGGATTCGTAAATCCCTCTGATTGGCCATTGTGTTGATGCACTCATCAGATATGTCTGTGATTGGCTACAATGATCAACGCTGTAGAAACGTTGTAAATAATCATCAATGACGCTCTTCACGAAGCGCTTACACAGATACACACGGTAGCGTTTGAAAGCAAGCGTCTATCGTAGACCAGTCCACTGATAGACGTCTGCTTTCAAACGCTCCCGCTCTCGCTTTTAAAACTCTTTCAAATTCAAAGACGTCCGTGTGCTTTCAAACGCTCCCATGCGTTGATCTTTGTAGCCAATCAGACATATCCAATGAGCACGTCAACACAATGGCCAATCAGAGGCGTTTATGAATCTGCTCAACAGCACTTAAAGTGACACATTTGTAAAATTTCAGTACTGATAGGTACCGAAGTCTGTAATTTTTTGTGAACGTCCCTTTATGACATTAGGGTGTGTTACCATGCATTATACTTTTAGAAGTTAAGTGTTACCAAAAACCTCATTGGCCTTCTAACCCACCGAAATGCACTGCATGTAGAAAAACTTTCCATATTTCTGGTTCATTTATCCCATTTGAAAACATCTGGATTCTGGAGGTCAATTCACGTCATGTGATCATTTGCCATAACGGCTTTCCCATACAAAATCCACATCACAAACATCCAGTTAAGCTCCAGGAAGTCCTGGATTAAGGCTTTTGCAGCAGCTACAAACTCTGAGATTAACCATAAAACATCACTCCAGCTCTACCACTGCTCTCTGTAGTAATCTTGATCCCTGTAGACTGCAGAGATGCAGTCATCATTTCACATTCTATGCCATTGCTGAAGAAAGAATATAGCTGCATCCTGATTTAAAAGCTATCCGTACTATGTAGTATGCATGATGCAAGATTTGGATTAGTGTGCCCCAAATCATAGTCAGGGCCTGAAACTGCAGTCTGACAGAAAGGTTTCAAATTATTGATTTGATTTGTTCATCTGTGTAGATTAATTTACAAATTCAACCAACATTGCTAGTAAATGAATGTTAAGCATTAAAAGTGAGGAATTTGCAGGAAAGAATAAAATTATGTACAAACCCGCAATACCGTGCTGAAATTCAGGCCCTGAAAGTATTATAACAAAAGAGCCTGGATACACTGTTTCTGGTGGAATCCATTTGTTCTTTTGGACTAATATTACCCAGAACCCCCTGCACTTAAGAAGAAGAGGAGTTTGTGACTGTTCCCTTTTGACCATTTCAGTTGTATAAAACTAATGAAGATGGCTTAAAGCTAACACTTGCAAACAAAGTGCGATCACATTAGCAAAATTTCGAATGGATTTTGTGGGCAAAAAAGGTCCATTGTCTTTTGTCAATAGAGTAGCGATGTATGAAGTACAGCACACATAGAAATCGCACAGAGCCAAGCAACTTTCTGTAAATTCACTTGAACCTGAAATCTGCCTGGGGAAATCTTCCACCCTCAGGTGGATTCTTATTAAAATTACTGGATTTTGTTTTTGTGACCACACCTTAAGGGGTCTGTGGTATTAAGATGCACCGATCAGATTTTTTTTTTTCTGATTTAAAAACAAAACAAAAAAAAAAACATTAATGATTCTTTAAGCAAATATATTTATTTTTTGCTCTGTTACAGGCCAAACTGGCCTTAAAGGGTTAGTTCACTCAAATTTAATTTCTGTCATTAATTTCTCACCCTCATGTCGTTCCACACTGGTAAGACCTTCTTTAATCTTCGGAACACAAATTAAGATATTTTTGATGATATCCAAGATGTTTCTGACCTCCCTAAACAGCAACATCATAACCACTTTCAAGACCCAGAAAGGTAGTAAAGACATGGTTAAAATAGTCCACGTGACTACAGTGGTTCAACGAAAATACTTTTTGTGCTCAAAAACAAAACAAAAATCACAACTTTATTCAACAATTTCTTCTCTTTCCTGTCCCCGGAAGCCTGCACTGAAGAGAAGAAATTATTGAATAAAGTTGTTATTTTGGAGGTTTTTTTGCGCCTAAGTATTTATTAACATTTTTCAGTTTAGTCATTTAAAAAGGTGGTTACACTTTATTTTACAGTGCTGTAGTTACATACTCAAATAAGTAGTGAGTACTATTAATTAACTACATGTACTTACTGTAGAGTTACAGTTAAGGTTAGGGTTTGGTTTAGTGTTAGTTACTTGTAATTATGCATAATTTACTGTTATTACTATAGTAAGTACATGTAGTAACGTGTAACTACGGCACTGTAAAATAAAGCGTTACAAAAAAGGCATGTGAAATAAACTAAGTGCAATGTAGTGTTGGTTAAAAATATTTATTTTTCAATACATATCGATACTATTACTGAAATATATGAAACGCTTCCAATACTCATTTTCCGCAGAAGAGATAAACGTTTTCTCTCTCTCATATCTCTCTTACAGCGAGTCGACACACAAACCCTCCTCCCCTCACTTTCATTTGCTCCAGATGAATATTGTTGGTGTTACAAGGCTTGAATTTCAGTGTGGGATTGCACGTATTGTGCATAATTTCACTCATTCCCGCAGATTTTGCGCTCACACCCAAAGTGCGTGCATATAAATCCACCTCTCAGTACTAAATTAAGATCCTTTTCGCTATTTATTGCGCTTAAAGGTGCTACAGAGGATCTTTTCGTCGACTGAGAAACCAAAGACTTTGAAATGAGCACATGCGTAAGAACAACCCCCCTCCTTCACAGCTCATTTCGAGGGAACGCCTCCCAAAACTCATGCACGAGTATTGGAACACGAGTGTTTGTTTACCACCGGCATTCGCTGTGTCGTGTTAGTGGATTCATTATGTCGGACTCACCGCATGTAACTCATAATCTGCAGTTGTTACTCCTGTCTCCTGACAAAAAATATTGCATGCGGCGCCTGTGGAGTGTGGAAAGTTACTGGAGCGCGCAGCCGCGCACGTCTCTCACAAGCAACGTCATGGCAGTGATTGACAAGCCAGAGGGCCAATCGTTTACGCGATGATCGCGTAAACGATTGGCTGATGTTTTTAAGGCCCTACCTCGTGCACGGATGATGTATATTAATAATATTCCTTTCAGTGCACCTAATAAATAGTCTTTTATCAGTTAGTAAAGACAGTTTCAAGTAATATTGCAAAAATTTATAAAACAAAACATCCTCTGTAGCACCTTTTAAACAGTCAAATACATACAAAATAATGTCAACATGCTGCTGGTCTTGGAGAGTATTCACATAAACACAGTCATGAACGTAAACAGTTGAGAAAGAAAATGCATAACAGTGTAATGGAACCGTGCAGCAGGTCTTAAAGTGACAGCAGCCTAATATACCTCATGCCAAATTATGAGATAATATTAATAATATCTATATGGCAGTTTTTCCCCATGGTATCCAAATTGTGGACAGTGAAAATGCTGAGTGGCTAGTAACTCTGGAAAACCACTAGAAACAGTGTCTGGTGAGTAAGAAAGTTAATATCAAGCCCTGTTGGACACACTTCACTAACTTCTGAACCTTTTTCTAAATAAAAACAAAAAGTCTACAAATAGAAATTGTGCTTACATATGATTATTTATATTAATTATTGTAAAATGTGGAAATAACGAAGAACGAGTGTGTCCATTTAAACAGTAACACTGGACACGTCAGGCTTCATCATCGGATGTTGTTTTTAAGTGCTCAAACTGTGAAGTCTGTGTGTCGTGTGTGTTGTTTCTGAGAATGTCGTCTTGTGCATCTGAGTGGTGTGCGGTGTCAAGGTTGTTGTGCAGTGTTTTGAGTCATACGCCTGAAATCTCACACCACACGAACCGAAGGAACAAGTCCTTACAGTCTACTCCCATACACACACACACACACCAGCCCTCAAACCTGCAAGAAAACAACACACACACACTCTACACACTGCTAGATTCAATTTCGGACAACTTGAAGTGGGTTTTAGAAATAGCTAAAGGAGTAGATCAACGTTAGCGTTAGCGAGTATGCTAACTCGGGATGTGGTGCCCAAGGTTAGAGTCACATACGTCAGTCAGTTAGCTTCCTGAGAGTTCAGTCACAGAAATTAGATTATTTTCGATCTTAAAAGGTATGTAGCAATGGTTAGGATTAGTGAAGGTGTCAATCTCTCTGTCTCCTTCTCTCTCCCACACATTATTTAAAAAGAGAGCACCATGCTCCAACTATATGACATAAAACAGACACCAGGGATGCCCAATCTCAGCCTGCTCCTCCGGTTGCCATGACCACAAGCACTCCAGTAAGAGGTCTTTTTAGGCCATTTTGTTCTATAACCCATCAGCCTCTGTATGTCAAATTTTGGAGGATCTAAAAAAAAATCAATAAGAGCTGCAGAACTTGCTTCATCAGCCTGTTTGCCATCCCTCATTTAAAAGGGATAGTTCACAGAAAAATGAAACTTTAGTCATTCTTTTTTTCACCGACAGGTTGTTGCAGACCTGTATGACTCAGTGGAACACAGCATAAGACATTTTATAGAATATCCTGACTGCCCGTTTCCATGAAAGTGACTGGGTCTGGGTCCAAAATGACACAAAAGTAGTCCACATGACTTGTGTGCTATATAAGTCTTCTGAAGCATTTTGGTGGTTGGTTTTGTTTATACCACTCTGAACTAGCATATTTAATTTTATTTGTGTAAGTTCTTGGTGTTTCATACGGACAGAACTTTGTTTTGGCTTGTTCATTTTCAGGACACCATAACGCCATCTGCACATTTTGGCATATCACAGCGCTGGTACAGATTCTTAGTTCCTACTGCATCCTCTCGGGACCTCGGCCCGTGTTTGTGTATGTGTGTACGCTGACTTTTTTATTCCATATTTGTAGATGATCTGATTATGGTCCTTCATTAGTGTGGGTCTCTTCTGCCAGAAATCATCATCAACTGATTTCTGAGAGCTTTTCTGGCAAGTTCCTTGGCTTTCACACGCGCACTGGCTAATGAGCGATAGGGGTTTGTTTTCTGGTGGACGGTCTGGGCTGGCTTCATGTTTGCTTTCAAAATTCAATGAAATGTTCTTTTATACTCTTTGTAGAGCAAGTCAAGCTCTTTTTTTTAGTGCTTTAGATACAAAGTATTAGTATTTGCTAATATGGATGCTCCGATCGATCGGCCACAGATTGGTATTCTATGACTCAGTTGGTAGTCACTAAATTTGGTCGATCTCACTTTCAACTTGACGACGTAAAACTGTAAAAAGTTTCTCCAGACGTGCATGTAAGCAGTATACAGATTAGGCTTTTGCACCACGTTCTGCTTTGTGATGTGTAGATCTTGAGAAAATCCTCACGGAGTGACATTGACATGCTGCTTGGCTAAAGCTATAGGACTTCCGGGATCTGATCGTGTCGCGATCATGACGCAGTGTTTTCCAACGTCGTTTGAATGTTCAACCAATGGAAACTGGATCTCGGGTATGGTGGGTAGGGACGATGTGTGGAGACCACACTGTTTTACGTCTGGAGTGCACTTGGATTGGATCAATCGCTCAGATTGACAGGTCTTGATTTACTGTATGCCATAGAATAGGAGCGCACAGCTGAAACGGCGCTAGAAGATCGTCACTTATCAAGCAGGATCTTGTTACTTATTCTGTGTAATTATAAATATTTTTTATGCTTTGTGGCATTTACCCATGTAAGTAGTTCTTATGTTCAGTGAAACACTCAGATCATGTGTTTGAGGAGGTTCCATATGCCATAAATTTCAGTTGCTTTGAGATGTCAACACATGATTGTGAACAAGCTCAAACTTGATTTTATGACCTATCATATATACATTCTAATAGTCATCATGTCAAGCATGAATAATAACAAAATAAATCAATAAATTGCTCACTTTTTCTGGGGTTTTCTCAGCAGTGTTGTACATAAGAACCTCCAAATATGATCAAAATCTATTTTCTTCATCTGTTTTCTATCAATTAAGACCATGTACTTTTTTGTAGCGTTATACGCCTTTTATTTTTTACAAGTATGCTCTTGAAATCATGTGAAATCATTAAAAATGTCTTCAGGGTGTAAGGGGTTAACAGTGACAGTCAACAGAGAGCTTACATATCACTTGTATAAAGCTTGAATGATCGGCATCGCTTTCGGCCAATCATGATGATGGCCAGAAATCTGTAGTCTGTATCTGCTGCAAAAATCCTGATCGGAGCATCCCTATTTGCTGATGTTAACAGGATAATAGAACGATTTCTTTTTAGGCGATAGTTCACCTAAAAATAAAAAATTTACTCATAATGTCGTTCCAAACCTGTATGACTGACTTTGTTCTATGAAACACAAAAGATTGTTCTTTTCAATTCTAACTGAAGCTTTCAAGTTATTTAAAGAGGTCCAAATGATCGTCCATATGTGCACTATATTATCTTATAGCCATATTAGTCTTTTGAAGCCGTATGATTTGTGTGACAAACATACTCAAATTAAAGCGATAGTTCACCTAGAAATAAAAACTGTCATTATTTACTCACCCTTGTGTCGTTCCAAATCCATAAGACTTTAGATCATCTTTGAAAAACTTGCTTGTTGCGTTTCTCTTGATCATATTTGATGGAAACACCCCTGGCAAAGTGTGGTTTTGGAAGATATCAGCATAAATCCTTATCATTTTTTGGTGCAAATACATTACAGTAACTTGACATTATCATTGAAGACCAGCAATAATAATTTTCATTTTGATTACATAATAATGGCAATATATACATGTCAAAGTCAGACATGCCCCTTTGCCAGCTGTGATGTCTGGTTACTGGTTTAAACTTGGCCCAGGTTTGTAAAAGATTTTTGGGTCAGCACACCTTAATAGCTTCAACAATTGATTGCCAGTTAAGTTTAGAATACAATGAACCAATTAGAACACAGTTTATGTCAGATAGCTGCTAATGGTGGATATTTTGATGAATCGAAAATTTTAGTTTTTTTCTATGTATAAACTGTTTATATAATAAAATGTTTTCGTAGTTTGTGTTGTCCCTGATCAGTGCAAAATTATCACAAATTAAAAAGGATTCATGCCAATATTGTCCAAAACCCCATTTTTCTAGGGCGTTTCCAAACTTATGGAGGGCAGTGTATGTGCGTTGACCAATGTAAATAAAACCCTAAATCAAATCTGTTTGTCATATAAAGTGATCGTGTCTCTTCGGAAGATTTGGATTAAAGGGTTAGTTCACTCAAAAATGAAAATTCTGTCATTTACGCACCCTCAAGTTGTTCCAGACCTGTATGAGTTTCTTTCTTCTGACACAAAAGAAGATATTTTGAAGAATGTTGGCAGTCGTAAATTAGTTGTACCTGAACTGTACCCTTTTTTTTGTTTTTTAAGACTTTTTTTTTTACATAAATGACCTCGCTGAATGATTCACTACCCTCTTAGCATGTGAAATGAGCAACAACGCCTCTGTCAAATGGACGTTTATTTGTAAACGTGGGCAGTCATATGTTAAAGGGTTCGTGGGCCTGTGGACTGAAGTGGGAGATTTGTGTTGTGAACGTGTATGTCTACACCAAGCTCTTTTTCCACTCTAAAATTCTGGAACTGTTTTATTCATATTGTGACTGAATTAACATAATTACAAGATGACAAGATAATTCTTCTCTGAACTATGTCATCAGACTCAAATTTATTTCTGTGCCGATGCTTATAATGCCATAAAATGGATCCATGTGCTAGTTGTAAACTCAAAATGATGGTAAACGTGACATGATACAAAAAAACTCCAAGTAGACTCTAGTGACTGTTTTCTTATTGTTGTGTGTCTGGTTGTGATAAATGATAACTATATTCATGTTACTTCTCATATTTTCTGTCTCTGAAGGTGGATGAGGATGTTGCGCTGGATCAAGCTGTGAAGTTCTGCCAGATTCAAATGGCGACGTCGGCACAAAGACAGGTAGGACACACAGACTCTCTGTCTCACTCCAGGAAATAACACTCACTCCTGCTTTTCCCTTTGGAATGCAAATCCAATATTCTCTCTTCTGCTCACTCTATTGGAAACACAGCAAACTCGCTGGATGTTTTCACATTTGGTTATGGTGCTACCATTTCTCTCTCTCTCTCTCCTCTCCCACACACACACACCCCTCTGTCTTTTCTGAGCCATTTATTAGATGCATTAATTATGCACCTTTTGCTAGTATCCCTCAATTCCTCTCGCTGTTCAGATAATGAAAACTTTTGTTGAGCAGAACAAAGAGAGAGACGGAGGATGTGTTTGGAAAAGAATATTAACATACTGCTTACTGCATACTCACTACATACTAAATACTATCTACTGTTTTAGAAAAAAAATGTCTTTCACGACTTTATCCAAATTAAACAGTCAGTTAGTAGTATGCATTATTGTTAACAATGAAAATGAAACATCCACATCCAGGTTTCTGTTGGTTAATAATGGATCTGTTGAAGTAAATATTTCAGTTTTAAAGAGGACCTATAAGTCTCTGGTGTCCCCAGAATGTGTCTGTGAAGTTTCAGCTCAAAATACCCCACAGATCATTTATTATAGCTTGTCAAATTTGCCCGTTTGGGTGTGAGCAAAAACACGCAGTTTTTGTGTCTCGCTTTAAATGCAAATGAGCTGCTGCTCCAGAAGAGGGAGGAGCTTTAACAGCTTGTGCTTCGGTTGCTCAACAACAACAAAGCTGGAGAATCTCACGCAGCCAAAATGAGGATTGTCAGTAACGGTGTTCAGCCTTACATTGTTCAAACCGGAGTCGACACTGATGGAGAGACTCAGGAAGAAGTTACAACTTTTAGAATGAAACTGGACGTTTCTGAACGGTTAGTGGATAAATGTATGTAGTTGCTGTGGAGTTGATTCAACTCATCCACTAGCATGTGTCGTCATGTTAATCTTTTGTGCAAATCCAGCGTTGAATTGACCCTCGTTTGTGAAGCAGTCCGGCGTAAAATGACGGCATGACAACAACACTCTACTACAACAACTCTTCCTCTTCTCTAAAGCAGCCCAACATGGCCTCGCCCCCTTTGTTGTGTGTTCTCGGGGGCGGGGTTTATGTAAATTTTGGGATTTGTGATGTCACCAACCCAGGAAGAACATTGTTGTAGTCCCTACCAGCCATTTGTTGTAGTCCTTAAAAAGCGATTTCTGTAAAAGAAAATATCTCCCTTTGCATTGAACTTTGAGTGTCGTAACTTTGCAGATTAATGTTTTTCTGATTTTCTAATTCGCCTCAAAAAGATGTTAGAAATAATGCTTAATGCTTTCAGTTCATGTCAAGTCTTTAATACACTTCATATTTGGTCAGTGCTCTGCAGGATAAGAATAAAGGTTTGGGGTCAGTAACTAGAAATTAATACTTTTTTGTTCAGCAAGGTTGAGCATTAAACTGATCGAAAGTGACAGTAAGTTACATTTTCATGAGTGTATGCCATTCCAAACATACCAGAGCGTGTGAGAGGGACAGATGTTGACTGGGTTTGATTCAGAGAGACTCATACAGATCTGCCTGATGTCCAGCTCTCATTCGCTCCTGTACGTGAGCGTTCTCTCTTTTCATTAGCCATTCATTAGTGTACTGAAACTAGTCTGGGCAAAACATATAAGAGCCCCTGCTGTGTGTCTCATCTCTCTATCTCTCTTTTACTCTCTCCATCTCTCACCCACTCAACTAGCTCCCCTCCTCATCCCCCAATTCACTCGCTTTCATTTCACATCGCTGTCACTCATGCTATCTGTTCATCTTCTCTGCCGCTTACTTTGCTCTAATACTCCATTACTACAGTGTTTTCTGTCTGATAGCCGACAGGTCGATCATGTTGGTCCACCATTAGCTTGTAGCGAGGGATGCTCTATATAATGCTGCTTTTTTTTATCTGCATCAATATGATTAGGAGAATTTTGTAAGATAATGTCAGGGCTATTTTTCCAATTTAAATGCCAGGTACAAAACAGTAATCTGTCTTTTCTCGTCAGTGTTTCCTGCAGTGCAGGATTTTTTTTTTTTTTTTTTTTTTAAGTTTCCACTGTATAATTTTCTGTTTTGAGCTTGCGAATTGTATGCGATGAAAGAGAAACACTGAGTACCTCAACAAAAAAACACCCTCACCCAGGACTCCAGAATAATAAAACAAAACGAGAAGTGAGCTGCTGGCTACCAAAATGACATATTGACTTTTTTTTTGTCAAAAACATTACAGAATCTCTCGAAACGATTGTTGATCAGAAGTGCTTTAGTACTTATTTGATGTGATTCTGATAATGTTTGTGCCATATTATCTGTATTCATTTTTCTCACTTAAAAAAATTATTAAAATTTAAAAATATGGTTTATTAAATATTAAAACATGCATATAAACAAACATTTTGGGAGTTAAACTGTAAGGTGTGTGTGATCAAAAATACATTAAAAACAGTAATGTAGTGTAATATTACAATTTTAAAAATCCCATGATTCTTCAGAAATCATTCTAATATGTTTATTTGCTGCTCAAGAAACATTTCTGATTATTATAAATGTTAAAAACAGTTGTGCTGCTTCATATTTTTGTGGAAATCGTGATATATTTTCTTCAGGATTCTTTGATTGAAAAAGATTCAAAAGAACAGCATTTATTTGAAAACAAAATAATTTGAAACATTATAAATGTCTTTACTGTCACTTGATCAATTTAATGTGTCCTTGCTGAATAAACAAAACAAACAAAAAGAAAGAAAGAAAAAATCTTACTGACCCGAGACTATTTAATGGTAGTTTATATATAAATGGAAATTTTGGTGATTATGGTTCCAACATGACACCCACCTTATAGTTTTACTTCCAAAATATTATTGTAATTAAATATTGTTTTATATATTTTTTTTTATTTAGCATTTATTGTAACAAAGCTTTTATTGAGTTGAATATTGTTTAATATGCATCATAATTACACCATTGTCATATGCCAGTCAGAAAACACATCAATTTAAGTCTCACAAACCTAAATGTCAGTTTGGCAAATTAGACCGAATTAAATGGAGTTACTGGTTTGAATCAGTCTAAGAACTTACTTTCTAACTGAATCGCCTTATTTCTCGATCACTAACTGAACCAATGACTTGAA
Source organism: Anabarilius grahami (assembly GCA_003731715.1). Lineage (NCBI taxonomy): Eukaryota > Metazoa > Chordata > Actinopteri > Cypriniformes > Xenocyprididae > Anabarilius > Anabarilius grahami. The sequence continues at coordinate 2,913,299 of RJVU01069130.1, forward strand.
ACAAGTTTTGGACAGTTACTCTCTGCTGGTCTTTCCATTGTGCCCTTCGCACAGCTTTAGTAAAGAGTGGCTAAAACTGAACTCATCCTCTTTCCTCAGACTGTTTGAGGCGGTTTGTTTATTCAGCAGGTCCCCTGTCTTTGTTGTTTACCTCAGAAGTCACGCCGCTCTGAAGCAAGCAGTCAAACAGGAAACGCGCCTGTCGGTGGGAAGCGTGGGTTCATGCATTGGTTTGAGAGAGAGTGAGTGGGTGGGGGGTGCTCATCAGAAATGCTTCTGTGTATGTTATATACCGCAGAGCACCAAACCTGCTCATGACAACCAGTCAATTGAAACATTACGGAATTCAGTCACTGTACAATCATAACCCACCTGTGTTTGTTTTCAAAGGGTTTCTCTGTATCCAATTTGAGGCCGTGTAAGCTTTTTTACTGATTACTCATTAGTCATCTGGCTGACAGAACATTTATTACGGGGAATATCCCCTGGAGCTCAAAGTTCTGTCATCATTTACTCACCCTCAGGTCGGTCCAAACTCATAAGACTTAAAAAAAAAAAAAAAAAAAGAGATTTTTGGCACAATGATCTATATGAATTGACATATTGTGAAAATTGTAAAATTTTGGGGTCCATACTAATATATATACAGTGCTTCCCACACATAGACTTTACTTGGACGGGCCGCCCAGGTATAATAACGGCCGCCCAAGTATATTTGGAGTCAAATTTTTGATTTTATTATTTTTATCCTCTTAAACTTTTATATCCGCCCAAGATAATGAAACCATCCGTGATCGATTAACTAGTCGTTTCGTACCTGCTCGTTAACATTCCCATGGGCGCTGCATTTTGCGAAGTCACAAGGTGGCGCTGTTGCAAGTTCTACAAGCTCGCGCAACAGCGCTTCAGTCTGCTTCAAAGTGATTCTCAATCAATGAAAAGCGCAGATTTATGCCAAGCGATTGCTAATGAACTCAAGTTGATGAATTATTACAGTGTCTACTTTATGGCCTTTATATAAAATGTTTTAGACGATTGTAAGAATCTGAAGGATCAGCCTGCAATAGTACAGACATTTCAAAATAAGAGTACCTGTGTATTTCGGGCTTGTTTATAATTAAAAGTCACACGCTAAGTTTTTTTCTTTTTCTTTTGGGCATTATTGGTATTTTGGTTACACAATAAATTGTATTTAGTTTGATTTCCATTTAATTCATAGTAAATTATTGTAGTCTCCCCCACAGGAAGAAAAGACTAAGAACATTATTTGACACATATATTATTCATTTTATAAATTTTACTAGTAAAATCTGTGTCCCATTCACAGAGAGAGACACTATATGACAGCAAGGAGAACATAGGAAAAGGAGAACCATTTAAATGCTGTAATTTTGCATAATTTACAATGCATAATAATGCATAATATTAGTATGTAATTAAATGTAATAGTATGCTATGTAATTAAAATTAATTTCAATAAATAAAAATACTGTTAAAAATCACACATTATTTGTTTGTCACATGTAGTAGACCATTTTTGTGCCATGGGTAATGGGAGGATTTTTCGCCCGGCTACCACCGCAAGTATAATTCAAACCTGTGGGAAGCACTGATATACATATATATATGCTCACCAAAAATAGAAAAATAGAGTAATATTGTAAAATATTCAAATTTTAATTTTTCCGTTTGGATATTTATTAAAATGTAATTTATTCCTGTGATCAAAACTGAATTTTCAGCATCATTACTCCAGTCTTCAGTGTCACATGATCCTTCAGAAATCATTCTAATATGATGATTTGCTGCTCAAGAAATATTACTGATTATTATCAATGTAGAAAACAGTAGTGCTGCTTCATATTTTTGTGGAAACTGATTCTGTGATTATCAGGATTTTTTGATGAATAGAAAGTTTAAAAGAACAACACTATAAATAATGTGTTGGCTTTACAAAAAATTAAGTTTGCATCAATTTTTTTGAGTTCCACCAACAAGCTACATTGAGTTAGAGGAACTTAATTATTTTTTTTTTGGATTACTTAAGTTACTCAGAAAAATTAAGTCGCGATAACACTTTACAATAAGGTTCATTAGTTAATGTATTAACTGACATGAACTAACCATGAGCAATACATTTGTTACTGTATTTACTAATCTTCGCTAACATTAGTTAATGAAAATACAGTTGTTCATTGTTTGTTCATGTTAGTTCACAGAGCATTAATGTTAACAAGATTTAATATAGTATTAGTAAATGTTGAAATTAACATTAACAAAGATTAATAAATGCTGTATAAATGCAACTCATTATTAGTTCATGTTAACTAATGTAGTTAACTATTGTTAACTAATGAACCATATTGTAAAGTGTTACCTATAAGTCGCTACCAGAGTTGTAGCCCTGGAACCAGTTAATCTTATCTATTTCAGTTCAAATCAACAGCTATCATAGCACATGATAACATAACTTATTTAACATGTATATTTAATAAACAAGTAAGATATTACTCATCACTGGCATTAGTGCAGTCATTTCTTATAGAGTCAATGTAGTGTTTACCTTCAAACTCTTCAGCACAATGGTAACCACAAAAACTTCAACATTACAGAAACTCTTTTAAATGTCAAACATAACAGTATTAAACACTAACAGGTCTTTCCCTTCACTTAAAACAAATAAATTAACTTCAACATTTATTAATTTCAACATTTATTCTTCTTATCCAGTCCTATACAAATCATGCTGGGAACTAGAAATCCACTGCCTAATTTCCAAAGTTATCAAGACAATTTCATTAAGTTACTACAACTTAATAAAAAAAATAAAAAACCGCCAGTTCACGCAGAAATTTGAGTTTAAATTACAGCCGATATTAAGTTGATGTAATGATCAACAGAACTCTACAAAATAATGTTTGCAACCTAAAAGTTTTAATTAAAACAATAAATTTGAATTATAAATTTGAATTTTTAACTTGCAACCATGCATTTATGTAAGGTGTGGTAACAGATCCCCTGAATTACTTTTTAGAATGAGCATTTATTTGAAATAGAAATCTTTTTCTGTAGTGCACATTCTGTAGTGCAGTGTGCACATTCCGCTAAACATCTCCCTTTGTGCTTTGAAGTGCTGGGAAAAGTGTGAAGCACTTGAAAGTCCTTGAAAAATGCTTGAATTTCACTTAAAAAGTTGTAAAAACACCAAGATGAATAATGTAAAAACATTTCTGCCACAATACCATGGTTACAGTTAGGCTGTGTATCCACCAAAGCGATACGGAATATCCATGGAAGTGTCAAGCCCCGTTCACACCGCCAGCGACACGCAGCGACAAAGCGACAGGATCCCATTCATTTCAATGGAGCGCTGGCGACTTCCGGCGACAAGAGAGACAGTGACCATTGGCGACAGAATGTAGGTGTGTCAAGCGACGGGAGACACGCGACAAAAGTTCAGATATTTCAACTTTATGCAAATCAGGAGCGAATTTCGCGAGCGACAACCAATAGGAGTGAAGGCTCTGGAGCTCACGTCACCGTCTCGAGTGCAGGCAAGACAGACAGGAATAGTTCCGGAGCGATTTCACAGTTTTTTATGATTTGGCTGTACATACATGGATATAATAAAATGATGCGTGGAAAAGAAACTGTCGGTAGTCATGTGAGTTTGATTCATACATTGTGTGTTGTTAATTATATGATGCTGTGAGCAGTTTAGCACTGCTGCAGTTCATATTACAGTTTCCCCTGCATTGTGTTGATTATTAGGGACAAGAAAATTGATTATTTGTCAAATTCGAATGATGTTTTAGTATTTTTTGACAGTATGAGTGAGTTTAATTTGTTGATAGACCGATCGTTAATCTAGTTAATGATTTATTGCACTGAGCTCTGCAGTCACAACACTCTACAACAGCAGAATGTTACTTTTAATTATTTTAAACCTAATTCCTAGTCAAATTAAAATGATTTCTTAGTTTTATATATCATTTGTGATTGCATTTTCTATAGATATGATCAGACGTGCAGTCTACCAATGATATTAGAGTGACAGCACTAGGAACGCCCTCAAGCGACTTCACAGTACAGAGACTAGCGACATGCAGCGAAAAAGTCACTGGCGGTGTGAACGGGGCTTTAGGCTACTGGTATCTCATTTCACAGATAGTTTGTTTCTATATAAAAATGTCGATACAATGTAAAGTATTTGCTCTGGCTCTTGTTTTAAATTATTTTGTTCCGTTATTATGCTTGTTGTTGCCATCTGTTGATGTAGTACAAGCAGAATGTGGCGTTTGGTCAGTGTTGTATTTGTCCCACCCCTCCTCCACTGTGATTGGACAGCTGGGTACAAAGTGACACTGATGAACGCTGCATTTTACCCAAAGCTGAACATTCTTCAACTCTCGGCGACCGGTAAAAAATGCAGAGCGCTTCAGCTTGAAATAGATGTTCAGCACCTCGTTACGCTCCTTAGGTTTTAAAAATTCGGTGCTCCAATTGAAAACAACTGGAAAAATACACTAGCCTCGGCTAAAAACGCTTTGGTGGACACGCGGCCTTAGCATTACTACATTAAATCCATGGTGAATGTTGGTGATTTGTGGACTGAAAAGCCTTCTATAATGTGTTCGTTCATGGCACAATGTCTCTCCTGGTTTCCAGATCAGCGCTGTTTGACCTGATGTGGTTTGTAACAGAGAATTCTGCGCTGAATGCGAATGCTTCTCACAAGATCTCGCAGACATGTTATTAATACTGCGAAAAGTTCAAACGCTTTCTTACTGGATCTCCCAGTGCTGTGTAGAAATGATGTCACATGATCAAAGATCGGCCCACAGGTAAACCTGTACTAAGCTCATGCTGCGCTGTTTAATATTGGTCCAAACTGCACAGCTCAAATGAGAAGCACGGTTTCGTTAAGATTTAGTTTCGTTTGCCATTTATTGCTGTTCATATGCCTCAGAAATGGCAGCTCTCATCAGTCGGGCAATGTGGTGGTGGCACCAGTGCAATCTCTAACAAAATTTACTCGCGCCGGCAAGAAAAAAGGTCGCAAAATGTCTGGAGCCCTTGTTTAGCCAACGCTCCGTGAGCGTGACGTCCAAGGCTGAGCCTACGCACTAGGCTACATCCCCCTCTCGTCATAAAGTCAGTCTCTCCTGAAGTTCACGTGCAGCATCCAGCCACTAATGCCTCAATTGCTGCAATTGCTGAAGGTCCATTTACATGTTTGGAGTTCATTAACTTCCTGTCAGTGGGTTGCTGTCTCTTTGTGCTGTCTGGTGGCTCATAGTCAAAGAGTCTCTCGCTCACTCTCTCCGTCTGCAGGTGATGTGAAATGACTTGTCATTTAAGGCTACAGGAAGAGCTGCTGTTGTTTTGAGGGGTTATGAATGGATTTGTTTGCTGTTTGTTGTCATTTGAGTCATCGTGGGGCTTTTAGAGTGCAGAAGAAAGCCAACAGAGAGCAAATGTATTCCACTATTGCAAACTCTGATGCGCGGACGGGCTTTTTTATAATGCACAGGTGAATGTGAAAGTGTTTTATCTTGTGCATGGGAATAAAAAACCTCCCTGCGAACAACAACATATGCATGCTAATGGCCCTTGCAAACATTTACCATGGTAACCATGATTTCAATTTGTGATGTTTACTATAAGGCAAGCGTCAGTATTCTGGGATGTTGTTTTTCTGTAGTCATACCCACATGCATTACCCATGTGAATGGTGTACTTCTGATGGGGAAAAATGCTGTATTTTCAAATACATTTAATATACATGTATTTCATAACTTCTGACAGCACTGCTCGACTTAGCGGCTCCATCTATTGGCTGGGTGCGGGACACCCAAAGTTATCACTCGTTGAGTGCAAAATGTGGGTAAAAATTAGTGTTGGTGAGTGTATGAAACTAATACTTATCAACTGGCCGATAACTGGCTGATGTGTGTTTCTGAACAAACAGTCTTCCCAAATTTGTAATGAGAATCGTTCATAAAGCTGTTGTCAATAAAAGAGGTTTAAAGTCTCCCCCCTGTTTTCTGCCTAAATGTAAGCTCCATTGACATCCATAAATGTTAGCATTGTAATTTTTTTTGTTGTTCTGTAAAATAATTATCAAAATCTTTATAAGCAAAAATCTAAAAATTATCAAAGGTTTTGATTTTTTTTTTTTTAAGGATTGTTTTTTAACCAAGGCTGCATTTATTTGATAAAAAAAATACAGGAAAAACAGTAGAATTGTGAAATATTATTACAATTTAATTTATCTGTTTTCTATTGTAATATATTGTAAAATGTAATTTATTCCTCTGATCAAAGCTGAATTTTCAGCATCATTACTCCAGTCTTCAGTGTCACATTATCCTTCAGAAATCATTCTAATATGATGATTTGGTGCAAACATTTCTTATTGTTATACAGATGAACAGTTATGCTTATGCTGTTTTATATTTTAGTGGAAACCATGATACACTAGCATTCAAAATTTGGGGGTAAGTCAAATAAAAAAAGACAGAAAAAATAATACTTTCAATTTATTTAACACATCATAGCTTAATAAAAGTTTCAGTAAAGACTTTATAATGTTACAAAAGATTTCTGTTTAAAACCATTATTTTAAAATTGTAATCATATTTCACAATATTACTGTTTTTACTGTATTTTTGATCAAATAAATGCAGCTGTGGTGAACATAAGGGAGTTCTTTAAAACATAAAAAATCATAATGACTCCAAACCTTTGAACGGTATTGTATATATAATAAATAATTTATTATTATTATTATTATTGTATAGTCCAGTGGTTTTCAACCGGGGGGCGCAAAGTGTCTCAAGATAACTAAAAATGAGAGACAAAACAAGTAAGTTGAAACAATTAAAAATCAAGATATTTCTCATTTTAATTCACGCCTGCAACAATTTATGGTTATATGTGCTGCCTGATTTTAAAAGATTGATATCTAGACCTGGAAATCTCATGTAAATTAATAACATTTTATAACTCCTTGGAGATTTTTATAATGAATTTACATTTTTCTAGTTATACCAAGCTCTGAAATATTTTATCGGGTTGAAATCCTCTTCCTTCATCCTTATCCAGTAAATCTAACACACAAAAAAGGAGTTGTGGGCCTTCAAATATTATTGTAAACAATAGACCCTTTTCACAGACTCTGATGACGCGTTTCCACAGATATCAACATCGCAAATCTAATAAAGTATCTCATATTTTCAATATTTGCCTCTTTTGGAACGTTTTCCCATTCCCTGCTACAGAAGTTTACCCAACTATGACGACTTCCGCTTCTGAGAACCCCGGACATGTGAAAAGGGTCCATGGGGGGCCTTGGAGTCAAAAAGTTTGAGAACCACTGGTCATATTGAATAGGGGGAAAATCTTTTAGCTGATCACTTGCCTGCTATTACTATTGCTCATCCTGAAGGTCTGAGTCATATCGATAGACCAGAATATCATAGCAACCATTTAGAATACCTCAGCATTGAAATAGCAGAGCCATGGCAACCAGCCACATCACCACTCAAATCAAGTCTCTACAGTTATTGTTACCGCTGAAAAGTCAATATAGTGTGGGATCTCTTTCAAACACTTCTTTCTGGATCATTCTGTTGCTTTGTTTAAATAGTTCCGACAGTTTTATTACAGGAACAATAATAACTGTAACTATGGTTAGAAGGACACCACTTTAAATAAATACATATTTTAAAGGGGTCATGAACTGAGAAATCAACTTTTCCTTGAGCTTTTGATATATAAGAGGTCATCGTACTTTAAGAATATCCTGTAAGTTTCAGAACTGAAAACTTCCTTGTAAGTCCAATAAAAGCTTTTATTGACACCAGGCCCAGTGAACGACGGATCCTGGAATGTGTAGGTATATATTAGAGCTGCACGATTAATCATATCGCAATCGCAATCGCGATGTCAAGCTTGTGCGATTATATGACGCAAAATGCTGCGATTTTATGAAATAAAATAATAATAATTTAATAAATAAATGTGTGGACACGACAACCCATTCTCTGAGAGCTGTTTGCCCATTTTATACACCGCTAATAAAAAGAAGAGCAGTCAGTTTCAGTTTAGGCAGTGGCACGTGTGGCGCGCATGGTCATGTCACGACTTTTCCCGGTGTGCAGCGCAGAGAACGCGTAAAGATGGATGCGGAGCAAACGGTCACTGAACTGGTGGCAAGAAAAAAACGCTACCTCTGTTATATGGCGCTATTTTGGCTATAAGATTATAAACCCAGATTAGT
>RJVU01069130.1:2921743-2934788 GCA_003731715.1 Anabarilius grahami
CTGTTCTTTTGAACTTTCTATTCATCAAATAATCCTGAAAAAAAATATTGTACACAAATATTTTGTACAATTGTACACATTAAATGTTTGTTGAGCAGCAGATCAGCATATTAGAATGATTTCTGAAGGATCATGTGACACTGAAGACTGGAGTAATGATGCTGAAAATTCAGCTTTGCATCACAGGAATAAATTACTTTGTAAAATATATTCAAATAGAAAACAGTTATTTTAAATTGTAATAATATTTCACAATATTACTGTTTTTACTGTATTTTTTATTAAATAAATGTAGCCTTGGTGAGCAGATGAAACTTCTTTTAAAAACATTAAAAATCTTAGTGGTTCCAAACTTTTGGACTGTACTGTAGGTGATATAGATATAGATAAACACCACCTCCACAGAAGAAATCAACGCCTACTTCATCATTGCAACGTTAGCCCCACCCACTGGTGTGTTAGTGAGATGATGAGGAGAGAAGAGCGATACAGGACTAAAATAGCATTACCTTTCAAAGGTTCCTAATGCTACGAATATGGTTATTTATTTTCAACAATGTGAATGTCTCAGTTGAGCTTTATTTATTTGTATACGGTACATTTCACTGTGGATTCTTTGGTAAATCAATCGCATTTCGGCGCAGACTTTGCAAACGGACTTTTACGATATGGACTCGACAGTAATGCAACAACATGTCAGTAACTGTGTTAATTCTAATGCCTGATCTGATATTGATTCATGTACAGTCAGATGATCTTTGTCTGTGTGTCAGTAAATCAAACCAGTGAATGGTCAACTTCACATTGTTTCTCTTAGAAGGATGAAAATAATATACGAAATACGGTGATTAAAATATATATAGAAAACGATCAAAGAACGCTCCCTTTACAATCGCTGGAGCTGTCAATCAAACAGAGCAAGTTTATCAGTGACTGACTCGAGACTCGTGCCAAAACTACCATTTTATTCAACAAATCTCTTAGTTATATCTCATTTGCACTGTTAGTTATGATGAAAGCATTCGTTAGTGTGCAGAAATTGAGTTAGATTGACAAGATCACTGTTTTCATGTTCTCAACAACATGTCTGTTATCGACTACAGTGTTCATCACTGCAACCTTTCATGCCACGATCTAAATATAATGCCATATATCTAAATGTAATGCAACACTTTTCACGATTAGTTAACCTTGAGAGCATAGTAAAAACGTGCTAAAAGTTTTCAAGAGAGTAATACTTAGCTATTTCAAATGGAAAGATGTTAGCCAATCACAGCAGTGGGCATTTACACTGAAGTGTCACAGCAAACACACCCCTTAAAACAGAGCATTCAGATAAGAGGGCTAAAATCAGGGTAGGAAAAATGCCTTTTATTTATAAATTATGACAATTTTGGATGTAAAAAGCATACTAACAATATAAGTGGACCCCAGGAAACATTATAAAACAATAAAACAATGCAGTTCATGACCCATTTAGGGGCAGTTTACTTCATGTTGGGCTGTGTGTTTATAAGATTATATAATTAATGTATCAGCCATTTGCTTTCTCAACAAACTGTTCGGCTCCCCATCAATCTGTTTACTTGCAATTATGAAATTCAGCCTCTTATGCAAATTTCAGGTCACACTCACTCACATTTCTGTTTACTAAAATCAAAATTGAAACACAGCCTCATGGGCATATCACTTACACTGTTGTCTAATTTGCTTTTGTGTACAGTATGTTGGGAGGTTAACCCATATTGAAGCATGTGCACATGGCCGAACACATGGTTGTGCTGCTTGTATGTTATAGCACACTGTTTCCATAGTAACAGGATTGTGCCAACGCACCTCCTGTGCTCCGTGCAGCATATCTCTACACATGTGTAACTGAAGCCTACAGTTAAATCAAACACCTTCTGTGGTGTATTCCTTCATTTCTACACCTCCTATACAGACTAGCATCTGCTTTAGTGTGACCATTTGGCCCCCTAGTGGTCAAACCTTGCAGGTTGAGGACAGATACATGTTACCGTGTTGACAAATGGTTAGATATTGTGGTTGAGAGATGTATAATTGTTTTTTTTTTTTTTTTGGTAAATAATCTCTGTGCCGTGGGTTCGACCAGACACCTCATGTTGCTAACTAATAAGTTGGCTTGAGAAAGCCAACTTACTGAAAAGCTATTGAAACTTAAAGTTTAAATAGCTTAAAGTCTTTTGAGACTAAAATTTCTGGCTCTAACTCCTACTACCTCACAACCTACTAATTAATGTTAGCACCAATTTAAAACATGTTAGCAACATGCTAAAGCATGCTAGTAAAATGTTTTTTTTTTACTTTCTCTGAGTAAAACCTTCAAACTTCAAGCCGTTCAAAGTTATTTTAAACTTTCAGACTTGGCTTTGTCAAGCTAACATTAAAGTTTGTCATCAAATTTTACTCATCAATGTAATAAACTATTTCAGTATTATAGAGGGTATGCGTCGACGTCACTTTCCCGCCAAAAACGCGCTCCCTCAGCTGAACTGAGTGGCAAAAGAACCTGCTGCTACTGGATCTAATGGGGGAAACTGCAAAAACGCGAGTAAAACAAACGATTACACTAAAGGTTGGACTTGAAAGTGTTCCTTATAACATGTCAAAGACATAATCCATGGATATTGACATGCAGCCAGGAGTCGTGTTTCCTGACATTTATATGTGCTTGATTTGACGCCGGGGAAACACATAAAGCAAATCTGCCGGTGAATATTTTATATAACTACACTATAGGTAGGTTTAAATCCGCGTAATCACTTATATCAATGTTATATCGTCATATTGTCCAGCCCTAAAACATATATAGTTTTGTAGTATAGTTTTTGTCAGTGTTGTTTATTTAAAAACACCAAATTATGCAGAATATAAGATCGAAAATATTTAATTGATGAGTTGTCAACATAATATATAACAATACAATATATACGGTATGATTTTACCTCAAAATCCAACAATTTGACACAAAATGAGAACTGCAAATCCATGTTTCTCTTCCTGGAGTCCAGCTGTTTCTGTGAATTGCAGTGATCCATTTGCTTTTTTTCTGTTGCTTTCTGCATTTTTTTTTTTAAATATATACCTCAGGTTTTGTGTCAAAGCTATTTGTACAGTCAATCACAAAGCTCTTTCCCGTTTTGTGTGTTTTTCGCGACATTCACGCTGAAAACCAATGCTGCCGCTCAGTCTTTTGCCACTCAGCGGGCGTGACCGCAGTTGTAACGGTCGAGGGTGACGTCACGTACATACCCTCTATATCTCTGAGTTCATATATCTCTGAGGCCCATTCACACCAAGTCAGATAACTGTAACTATAAAGTTTTAATAATCGTTCTAGTTCTAGGAGAATATGGAAGTCCACACCACAGCTATAACGATAGCAACACAGAGGAACGATATTGTTGATGAGTGATAAAAGCCAATCAGAATCCACCCGACTTATACGAGTTTTTTCACTTGCCCCACAACAAAAAATTTATAAAGTTACAGAAAAGAAAATGGGCCTATAAAATAAGCCAAGTTACTGTTTTCGTTGTTTTTGATACATGTAACCTTAATAAATAAGGTTATGACACCAAAAGCTACTAGATTCTCACTTAAATTTTAAATATTGTTAGATAGATAAACAGCAAGTAATAAAATAGTAATAAATAATCAAATTACGAGTACTAGCACAAATGAATACAACATAACAAACATATAAATGAAATAATCAATGCTTTTCAAGTTTTTCAGGTAGGTTTAAACAGGAGATTTTCAGGTACAGAAATTGTAACATCTGTAACTATATAACTATAGATTAAACTTTATTAATCAGTCAAAAGTAGTTACAGAAAGATAATGTTTTGAAATGTTGAAAATATAAAACGTTAAATACTGCTATTTGAAATTGTTTTAAAATGAAAAGACACTTTAAACCTGAAATTAAACCCGCCAGTAGGTGGCAGCAAGTCCCTGCTAATGAGCGAGTCATTGAGATTCAACCGATTCATTCAAGCGGCTGATTCCTTCAGAAAGTGTTGCTCGGGGACGCAAAACAATTCTGTGGACTTTGTTTGGAACTATTTTCGTTGGCGAAATAGAGCGAAACAGGCGATTTGGTGTCTAAAATGTAAGTCACTTGATTTTAAGTTCTTGTTCATTAAACTGTACGCTGTATAAAATCAATATAACATTTGTAATTGCTGATATTTGGAGAAAAACGGCACTGTGTAATATTGGTTAACTATATTAAATTATATAAAAAAAGATATACTGGGGCATTTTTGCCCCTTATCTTGAATTCTGGTGCATTCTAAAGGCATTTTAATAGACTAAATCACGCTCAGTGAAAGCGTGCACTCTAAATATGCATGCGCACTAGTCTAACCTACTAGACTACGTCACGTATTGCATGCGTGCACTCAATGGGTGTGTTTTTGTTTGTTTTTTATAAGGTGAGGGACATACGTGATAATTTCAGATCGTTAAATCAACAATAACGATATCATACACAAACGATATATATCACACACCCTACAGCACTGGCCCGATCAGGCAAGTGACGGTTCCGTCTACTGTCCCGAGCATCGTTCACACTGGCCCCGGGCCATCGGGCATCCTTATTGTCGAGCCCTGATCAGACATCAATGATGCCTCAAATAATGCAACTTGTTCAGGAAAGATATTTTTTTTTAAAGCAAGCATAAATGTAAAGTCTCTTTCAAGAAAAGTCAGTTCACTTGGTGGCCATATTTGCAACTCCTTCAGTGGAATTTTTATTTTATTTTTTTTATTGCAAACAATTTAGTTTAGGGTTTATTGCCATTTGCACAGGTACATTTCAGTACAGGTACATTGGAATTCTTATGCGTTTCTCAAGAGTCAAGTACCAAGTTAAAAATAATACATAAACACAGAAATAATACATACATACATACACACACCACATACACATTCTGTATGAAACAAGGGAACAGCTAGTCAAATTTAGAAGAATTACAAAAGAAAGAAATACAAAAACAGTATATAAATAACTTTCCTAATTTAAATAAATACACATTATAATAAATAATGATAATATTATGCGTATAAAACTAGAACTCTTAATATAATAGATTACTATTAAACTAATCATTACGGTAATTAAAAGCAGGGGATGGGATACTTTTTTCCCTCCTTAATGTCTTGTGCCACTAACCTGACAGTGGCTGGAAAGAAACTGTTGAACATATAGATGACAATAATGAAATAGAATGTAACACAGAATGTATCAACAAAACATCCAAAGTCATCTAAACATATGGAAGAGAAACAAAATAAATTGACAATGATTGTTAAAAGAGAAAGATACATTGAAATAGCTTTTTTTGGAACAAAGCGAACAGAACAAAGAAAGAAAAGAGGATTTAAAAAAAAAAAAAAAAAGCACCAAAATAAGTATTAATCACAGTACATGAAAGATCTCATCATGTCTCTTCAAAAAATAAATACTTTTTTGTTATCAATTACTCTTAGTGATTTGATTAAATGTTGTACTTCACATAAGAAATCTATAAAAGTAGGTATTTTCTTAAGAAACCTTTGTTTGTGAAAATAGAATTTTGCCACAAAGATAAGAAAGTTAACAGTAGATTCCAAAGATTTGTTTTGGTTTTCAAAAAGGCAAACAACATCCTTAATGTGTAAATTTAATTACAGTTCATATTAACTTTAGAAAAATAATAGGAACTCAAATCTTTCTAGAAAAGTGATGAAACATTACATGAGAAAAATAAATGACAAATATCTTCACATTCTTTTTTACAGAAGGTGCATATATCAACTACATCACAAAATTTTGACACGAGCATTACAAGGGTAAATATGCAAAATTTTAAAATGCACTTCTTTCTTTTTATTGGGTAAACAATATTTATTATATGGTAATAACCATGTTTTCCTGTTCAAATGTTGTACAAAGAAATAGATAGTTGTATAATTTTAAATTCACGTACATCACCAAGGTTTCCTATTCTTCGCGGAATACGTCAGGGTTGCCCTTTGAGCCCCTTTTTATTTTTATTTGTTGTAGAAACGTTATCTATAGATATTTTTCATAATAATAACTTTGCTGGCCTGAATATCTTTAACTCACAATTAGCAGATGATACTACTTTATTCTTGAAGGATAAAGAGCAAGTTTCTCCAGTTTTAACTACAATTAATGCCTTCTCTAACGCTTCTGGGCTCAAACTTCATTTATCTAAGTGTGACATTTTTTGCTTATTTGACACTGTAGAAACTGAAATTGAGAATATACCAATTAAAAATGAAGTGAAATATTTGGGGATTCATATAACAAAAAATGTAATCAGTAGACAGTTTCTGAATTTTTCTCAGGGGTTATTGAAAACAAAATATATTTTTAATAATTGGCTCCAAAGAGATTTATCAATTTTAGGCAGAGTTTTCTTATCCAAAACAGAATCCAGATTTGTGTACCCTTCCCTGTCTTTAGCTGTAGATAATCACACCTCCAGAAATATAGATAAGATTTTAATAAATTAATAAATCTCATAAATTGTAGAAATATGTTCTAGCAAACAAAAGGAGTGATGGGGGTCTTGAAGTCCTGAATTTTGATCATACTAACAATACATTTAAAATTAATTGGTTAAAAAGATGTTTGCTTGGGTCAGATTCTGTGTGGTATTTTATTCCTAATAATGTATTTAATAGGGTAGGTGGCCACTCTTTTTTGACGAAATGTAATTACTCCACTGGTAAATACCTGTTAAACTGGCTAGATTTCATCAACAAGCTTTGTTAGCCTGGAAACTGGTTTACCACCACAACTTTTCCCCCCACAAAACCATCTTATGGAATGGAGCTCCTCGTAACATCATCATCCATTTCACCATGAGAACCTACAGAGACATGGTATGGCGGGCTGCGAAAGACTCTCGCTATCTAAAAGAAAAGCAGTCCGCTTTACGGAGCAATGTGAAAGTTTTTGTACTCCTTCAGTGAAAACTAGAGCTTTAAGGGCAGCTCCAGTGGTGCAAAGACTGCCAAATGGTGATTGGCTCTTTTATTTAGAAGTCAGGAATTGTATTGACCTTATGTAGCTCTGCCCCTTTTCAGCGCTGTGCTTGTTGTCTTTTGACTTCCGGTTTGTATTTCCACAGCGATCTTACGTATTTATGCATGAACTGCTCGTTTTAAAATCTTCTGTGTTTACTGACATTTAAGACATCTGCTTTAAACATTACAATGCTCACGATAACTTGAATTAACTCTACAACAAGTAAATCCACTTCACCAGCTAATTATTCTTCAACAGGGATGCCATAGAAATATACAGAGCTACCGCAAAAACAGAAGTTCAAAGACAATATTATAAAAATGGCGGCGCGCTTGTTTCTCTGGCGCATAAGGTCTATAGTGTGCAACAGTCAGGTTCCGGAAGTAAAAACTCCATTCATTTTCTCCTTAGGGAAATTGATTTTGAACAATAACTTCTAAAACTTTAAAGGCAGGCCTACTGTCGCGGTTGTTAATCCATAGTGATGGGAAACCGAGGCTTTCTGAAGCGTTTGAGGCTGAAAAACTGTTCATTACTCGAAGCTTTTCAGCACTCTAACGACATCTTGTGGTCAAAAGGTGGAAAAAGCCTTTGTGTCCCAGACGACCCAGTCATTTTTGGACTGTTTCATGTAATAAATCAGTTTGTGCCACGAAAACCGTATAAAGCAATGAAAATATTTAGTCTATAAAATAAGTCTTTCACATGTCATTGTACTTGCACAGTGTATGAGTAAATGAGTCTGTGAAAAAATAGGTGAGGATCAAAATAGTCAGTTTGAAGTGCTTATGAACCAAGAATCAATAAAAACTAACATGCACATAAATACACATTGTAAATATTGTAAATATTTATTATGATTTATTCTTATCAAAGAAGCAAAAGACACTTCACTTGTCGGTGCTGAACGTCACATCACTATTAATCCATAGTATTAGCTTCTGTTGAAGCCGTCATCCCACATTATTTTAGCTTGGCTTTAAAATTGTGTTTAACAGTGGAATTCCTGGTGGAAAAAACTACATTACCCATGAGGCTCTACAGAAAATTACACCAATCAGTGAGTCAAAAAAAAAAAGCAAAATGTGCCAAAAGAGCTCTTTAGCTCCGCCCACTCCCATGAGGCACTGTGAATGACGTAATCAAGTCGATCTCTCTAAGCTCTCAAAATACTGAAATATTTGCATATATATATATATATATATATATATACAGGTCCTTCTCAAAAAATTAGCATATTGTGATAAAGTTCATTATTTTCCATAATGTAATGATAAAAATTAAACTTTCATATATTTTAGATTCATTGCACACCAACTGAAATATTTCAGGTCTTTTATTGTTTTAATACTGATGATTTTGGCATACAGCTCATGAAAACCCAAAATTCCTATCTCAAAAAATTAGCATATCATGAAAAGGTTCTCTAAACGAGCTATTAACCTAATCATCTGAATCAACTAATTAACTCTAAACACCTGCAAAAGATTCCTGAGGCTTTTAAAAACTCCCAGCCTGGTTCATTACTCAAAACCGCAATCATGGGTAAGACTGCCGACCTGACTGCTGTCCAGAAGGCCATCATTGACACCCTCAAGCGAGAGGGTAAGACACAGAAAGAAATTTCTGAACGAATAGGCTGTTCCCAGAGTGCTGTATCAAGGCACCTCAGTGGGAAGTCTGTGGGAAGGAAAAAGTGTGGCAAAAAACGCTGCACAACGAGAAGAGGTGACCGGACCCTGAGGAAGATTGTGGAGAAGGACCGATTCCAGACCTTGGGGGACCTGCGGAAGCAGTGGACTGAGTCTGGAGTAGAAACATCCAGAGCCACCGTGCACAGGCGTGTGCAGGAAATGGGCTACAGGTGCCGCATTCCCCAGGTCAAGCCACTTTTGAACCAGAAACAGCGGCAGAAGCGCCTGACCTGGGCTACAGAGAAGCAGCACTGGACTGTTGCTCAGTGGTCCAAAGTCATTCGGAAATCAAGGTGCCAGAGTCTGGAGGAAGACTGGGGAGAAGGAAATGCCAAAATGCCTGAAGTCCAGTGTCAAGTTCCCACAGTCAGTGATGGTCTGGGGTGCCATGTCAGCTGCTGGTGTTGGTCCACTGTGTTTTATCAAGGGCAGGGTCAATGCAGCTAGCTATCAGGAGATTTTGGAGCACTTCATGCTTCCATCTGCTGAAAAGCTTTATGGAGATGAAGATTTCGTTTTTCAGCACGACCTGGCACCTGCTCACAGTGCCAAAACCACTGGTAAATGGTTTACTGACCATGGTATTACTGTGCTCAATTGGCCTGCCAACTCTCCTGACCTGAACCCCATAGAGAATCTGTGGGATATTGTGAAGAGAAAGTTGAGAGACGCAAGACCCAACACTCTGGATGAGCTTAAGGCCGCTATCGAAGCATCCTGGGCCTCCATAACACCTCAGCAGTGCCACAGGCTGATTGCCTCCATGCCACGCCGCATTGAAGCAGTCATTTCTGCAAAAGGATTCCCGACCAAGTATTGAGTGCATAACTGAACATAATTATTTGAAGGTTGACTTTTTTTGTATTAAAAACACTTTTCTTTTATTGGTCGGATGAAATATGCTAATTTTTTGAGATAGGAATTTTGGGTTTTCATGAGCTGTATGCCAAAATCATCAGTATTAAAACAATAAAAGACCTGAAATATTTCAGTTGGTGTGCAATGAATCTAAAATATATGAAAGTTTAATTTTTATCATTACATTATGGAAAATAATGAACTTTTATCACAATATGCTAATTTTTTTGAGAAGGACCTGTATATATATAGTACTGTGCAAAAGTCTTAGGCACGTCAGTATTTTCACCCCCCCCAAAAAGGTTTTAAGCCAGTTATTTATATCTTTTGCTGTAGTGTGTCAATAGGAAATATCCGTTCACATTTCCAAACATTCATTTTGCCATTAATTGTAATAATCCAGTGAGATTTTTGAATACAAAATAAGACTGATAACAGCCGGTGCTCCACATGGAGATCAGAGCTCACCATCATCAAATCCGTCTGTGATTACATGAAGAAACAGATGAACTTGAGACAAACCAAATCAGAAGAACTGTGGCCGTGTCTCCAAGAGATTTTAAGAAACCTGCCTGCAAAGCTACCTGAAAAATGATGCCAAAGTGTACCTGGACAAGAGCTGTTTTAAATGCAAAGGGTGGTCACACAAAATATTGTTTTGATTTAGTTAATTGATAAATAAAATCTATTTATAACAGTCTTTTTTAAAAACATCCTCACTTTACAGCATTTTTACACAAGTGCCTAAAACTCTTCACAGTACTGTATCTTTGCAGGCAGGTTTCTTCAAGCATCTTAGAGACACGGCCACAGTTCTCCTGGATTTAGTTTGTCTCAGTTTCATCTGTTTCTTCATGTAATCACAGACGGATTCGATGATGGTGAGATCAGATCACTGTGTGGAGCACCGGCTGTTGTCAGACTCCTTGTGTATTCAAAAATCTCACTGGATTATTACAATTAATGGCAAAATGAATGTTTGGAAATGTGAACAGATATTTCCTATTGACACACTACAGCAAAAGATATAAATAACTAGGTTAAAACCTTTTTGGGGGGGTGAAAATACTGACGTGCCTAAGACTTCTGCACAGTACTGTATATTCATAATTTTTAACTCAATTATTCTGTTCGCAATGCTTCATGGGATTGTAGTTCTTTCCTTCACTAAACCGTTAAGTACACAGTCTTGTACCTTTGCCTTTTGTCTGATTTTCAAATGCTACTTTGCTTCAAATCAAAGTCTGTAGTGTTGTGATTCACCTCGTAGCTGATAGGCTTGGTTACTTGTTAAAAACACTCAGGAACTTGATAGCAACACCCTGACAAACACCTTAGCCTACTGGCAGTGAGAAATCACTTACATTTTCACAGAATATATATTAAAAAAAAAGGTTACTATAGAATCGCTAAAATGTGCAAAAAAATGCATTGAAGGAGAGGCCTACAGAATTTTATAGAGACTTGGGTGTGGTGTCTTTTGCCTTGGGCCAATAAGAAACTGTCTAACAACCTCTCAGAACACCCTAGCAACCTCATAGCAACATGCTAAAACCATTTAGAACAACTTCAAACTTCATAGCAGCTCCCTTGCAACCACCTGTAACACCCTTGCCTACTGGCAGTGAGAAACCACTCACATTTTCACAGAAGACATAAAAAATGCTACTACAATATTTTGAATCAAGAATTGACCTGCTGCATGATAAAACGTAAAAAAGAAAAAAAACATCTCATAGAGGCATCAAAGGAGGGACCTTCAGAAGTTCATGGAAACTTTGAAGTGTTGTGTTTTTTACTTTTTTGTCCTAGTTTTATACATGCGATCACCACAAAAAGTCTCCCTTTTATCATATGCTGCTGTTTCCTTCCTTCCTACTGGAAGCTTTTACTGAACATTAGTGCACAAAACCAAAAAGACGTGATCCGCACCAGTCCAACTCTTCTGAGAGAGAGAGACGGAGCGAAGCTCTCCAGAAAGAAGTGCGTGGTCGTATGATCAGCTATTGGCTGTGGTTTGGCTCTGTTGCTATGGCAACAGCTGGTTCTGTTGTCGTGTAGTTTGTTTGTGGAGCTGTGAGCATGTCCCTGAGTGCTTCTCTCAAGATACCCGCACGCACACAGGACCCAGAGCTGTTAGTTTGTTTGCCAGTTCACATGCTTTTTCTGCTGTGTGTCTACTGAATCGGCCATCTTGATGGAGTGTTTTTGGCTGGGCAAAACGAAACACTAGTCCACAGGTAGGCCTCACGGATGCAGCTGATTGGATGATCGAGTTTGTAGCGTGAGCTTTTGACTGGATATTTGCTCAACAAGTGTGTTTCCTGCTCATTGATTGGTGTTTTAGTTGCTTTATTGCTGTTATACCAGTTCTAAAGTTAAAGTGTGCTGCTTGCTAAATTGTATTTGGTTTATAATGCGTATTTATGAGTTATGTGTTATTGACTGTGAAAATGCAAAGTAGTAAAGAGATCAATCAACTTTTTCAACTCTCTATGGACACACTGAAGCTTGAGTCACCGTTGGCTAGTAAATTTTACTCACCAGACTTTTTACATTTCAAATTAATTTTTTTTTTTACATAAATATAATATATACATTTCATACACTATTAAAGTCAAGCAAACAGTTTGTAATAAAATAAGGTCAAATAATCAAACTACAAGCAATAGCACAAATAAACACACTAGAAAATATGCTAATTAAATAAACAGTGTTTTTCAGTAGTTATATGTAGAGCAGGTACAAAAAATTGAGTAATCAAATGTAAAATAACACTGCATAGTCTTCACAGTATAAATTGAATATAGATGAATCCTTATTAAAGTTACAAAAGTTATTCAGTCAAGAGCATTGAGTGATTTTTTTTTTTTGCATTGAGTCTGTTGTTTGATTAACATTAAAAACACAGACAGCAGGAATATTAGGCTGCTGTCACTTTAAGACATAATGCACTGATCCAGTATACTGATACTGTTAAGGTCTTTGCACACCAACATTTCTTATGAAATTTACATGTTAAATAAATACAACCTCACGTTGTGTCAATCATGTTTACACACTGCCTCTGAAAATTTTTTCCGTCATAAAAAAAAATTCGGATCAGGGTTCTATCCAGAATGGCGTCTGACAAGTTAATCCACTTTGCCATGCAGCACATAGCACCGTATGACAAACAAAGTGAGGAATACATATATATTGGTGATGATCTTTTTAAAATGTGGCTCCAGTATGGTTAGCAAAGCATCAAAACTGAACCACTGACATCCTGAAGTAAACTGAATCACTCTGGATAATCCCGCAGCTCCTTAATAAGGAGATGGAACTCTCCTTCCTCTCTACGCAATCTCAGAATTTAATGGACCCAATATTTCCTTTCTTTTTCTCTTTTTAAGAAGAGAGAAGACAACAAAATCAACAACAT
>RJVU01069130.1:2940306-2989341 GCA_003731715.1 Anabarilius grahami
ATATATATATATATATATATATATATATATATATAAATCATGTTCAGATGTGAGTATCAAATATGATCATCAGGCATTTGAGTAATGTTTATTTGTTCATCTCTCAATCATCATTGTATTGCATCATATGTTTTAAAGCTACAGAGATCTGATCATAAAACTAAACATTTAAAAATCATCTTAAGACATTATTGGCAGATACAGAATGATGACTGATAATTATATACATTTTATGTCAGTATCTACTATACTGTTATAAAGATCTCAATTATTTACATTACAAGCATCAGAATTTCATCTTACTTTTCGGCCATATAAATATCAGCATCTGCAGCAAATTGCATATTTTCGCTCAAGTTTTGGCCATATTGAGCTGTTTTTTTCCTCTCAACTGTGACTCACTATATCATATGAGCCATAAAAGCATGATGCATCAATAATGATACTCAACAATAATACATATACAACCCTTTTACATTTTATCTAAAGGTTCAATAAACCATTTCAAAGAATAATAATTTTCTAAAAGTTATTTCATGTCTTTACAGGGTTAGAGAAATTAATACTTTTTTCAGCAAGGATGCATTAAATTGATCAAAAGTGACAGTAAAGACTTTTACAATGTTACAAAAGATTATAAATGCTGTTCTTTTAAACTTTCTATTCATCAGAGCAGAAAATCATCATATTAGAATGATTTCTGAAGGATCATGTGACACTGAAGACTGGAGTAATGATGCTGAAAATTCAACTTTGATCAGATTTCACACTATATAACTGTTTTTACTGTATTTTTGATCAAATAAATGCACCCTTGGTGAGCAGAAGAGACTTCTTTCAAAAACATTTAAAAAATCTTACCGAACAGGATCTTTTGAATGCTGTTATATAAATTATAAATATGAATGTAAATATACAATAATTAATTATATAACACGTACTCATTCTATACTGTAGTTGGTCACATTTTTAGAATAACAAAGTCATTTAATCTAAGAAATAACTTTTTTCCCAGTGATTTCTCCAGAAAGTGACCAGTCGAAGCAGGGTGATGCGAGTCGCATCCGCTCCAGAATTCCACCCAACATGCCCAAACTTGTGATTCCCTCCACAGTCACTAAATTCCCCCCAGAGATCACAGTCACGCCCCCCACGCCCACCCTGCTCTCGCCGAAAGGTAGCATCTCTGAGGAGACCAAACAGAAACTCAAGGTTGGTATTTTTAATTTACTGATCACAATCGAAAGGAAAGCAGACACTTTTGAAATGTATGGCACTTTAAAAGATTAGTTCACTTTCAAATGAAAATTAGCCCAAGCTTTACTCACCCTCAAGCCATCCTAGGTGTATATGATTTTCTTCTTTCTGATGAACACAATCTGAGATATATTAATAAATATCCTGATGCATCCGAGCTTTATAATGGCATTGAACGGGTCACCAGGATTAGCTGAAGAAAGTGTCTCCGTCCACATCCATCCATCATAAATGTATTCCACACGACTCCAGGGGGGTAATAAAGGCCTTCTGAAGTGATGCATTGTGTAAAAAAAATCCATATTTAACAAGTTATGAAGTCAAATATCTAGCTTCCGCCAGACCGCCGTAAGTTGAAAAGGGAAGGCGTAGGACGTAGCGTAAGCGTTTTGAACTGCGAGAGGCGTTACACTTTCATCCTTAGTTGAATACGGAAGGCGGTCTAAATATTTTACATTATAACTTAAATATGGATATTGTTTCTTACACAAATGCATCGCTTTACTTGAGAAGGCCTTTATTAGCCGTGTGGAGTACGTTTATGATGGATGATGCACTTTCTAGAGCTTCATACTCGTTGGTCCCGTTCACTGCCATTATAAAGCTCGGATGCGCCAGGATATTTATTAATATATCTCAGATTGTGTTCATCAGAAAGAAGAAAGTCATATAGGATGGCTTGAGGGTGAGTAAAGCTTGAGCTAATTTTCATTTGAAAGTGAACTAATCATTTAAGTGTCCACTGCAGATGCTCTTAACATGTTCGCTTTATCTCTTGTTGGTTTCTCCATCAGAATGTGATCCTGTCCTCTCAGTCGGCAGCTAACGTGAAGAAAGACACTCTCGCTCAGCCCGCTTTAGAGGTGCAAGAGACATCGAGTCAGGAATCCTCCCTGGAGAGCGAGTCCGATGAGGAAGATGACTACATGGACATTTGATCCGTACAGCTTTGACCCGCACTGCTGCAGAACTCCAGCTGAACTCTGAAGTGAAATCTCCTTTTTTTTTAAATTGTGTAGCTGCAGCTAATCGTTGACGGTTTCGTCTGAGTCCGTTTTTCTATAGCGCGTGTTCTCCGCTGTATGCACGTTTTTCAGCGAAAGGGCTTTTTCCTACCCTGGCACTTGTGTCCTGTCGTTTTTGCTCCTCTGCTGCTAAGCATGGACTGGGTTTCTATGTTCTTCTGTTGTTTTTTCGTTGTGTACTATCTTGCAAAGTGCCATTTTTACTCCAGCAGTTAGAAAAACGACGCTCAGAGCTAACCGCAGCCACCACGCTGGATTCATGGAAAATCAGTAAAAAAAGTTCTACTTAAGGATGGATTGTGTAATATTGGCAGTTTATGTAATGCAATTTACTCTCTCAGAGTTTCTTGGGCATTAAATCCATCATGATGTTGTTTACAGATTTAACAGGAAGAACGTTTTGCTTGATGTTTGCTCAGCTCAGCGGTGTAAAATAAACATGATTCATATCACTACCAAGTTTCGGTGGCATTGCTACCAAAACATGGAAGATCCTCTTGGGATGTCAGCATGCAAAAGTGAGAGTTTTTCCAGCCGTGTGGACACGCATCTCTGTTTTTCTGCATATGTGTTCGTGCGTGTGCTATTCCTTGTTTTTTCAGAGCTGCCTGCACGTATAGTGCGCACGGAGCATCTCCGTTTGTCCGTGCTTCAGCCGTCGGCTTTTTAAAGGAGAGTTCTACCTGTTCCTTCACGGCACCTCAAGAGTTCAATTTATATATTTAATAATTATAGATTACTGGATTGGTAATCTGTTGGTTGTAAAAATATCAAGTATATTTAAAGACGCCAAAAATTCCATTGCTGTTGTATTACTGTTAGTATCTCACATTTTGGACCTGATTTCATAGTTTTATTACATTTCCATCCGAGGATCGTAAATAACAGCATGCCACCAGCACTGAGAAGATGTGACGATTATTCATATCGCAGTTCAAATATGAATGGGATCTAACTAGCTACAGAAGAATAGAATTACTTTTTTATTTGTATTTTTTGCAAGGATTATGCCGAAATGTCCGGCATCACAGCCATTGTTTTTTCTTAATCAGATGAAAATGCCTACAAATGGTGCTGATCCCTTATTTTTGGCTTTTCTTTGAATGGTTAAATGGAAAGTTCACACAAAAATGTTTTTCATTGACTTTCTTTCTTCTGTGGAACACAAAAGGAGAAATTTAGCATAATGTAAACGCTGCTCTTTCCATACAATGAAAGTGGATTTAGACCTGATATGACCATATTTTCACATGAACTATTTTTCAAGTAACTGAAGTTCTACAGTTCTCAACTCTCATTGACGTCTAATTTGGTACGTCACACCAGGTTTTCAGTGAATGATTTTTCTGTTCCTCAAATGGCTATAGAAGACTTGTGCACAAGCCATATGGACTATTTTATGGTACTTTTTGTCATTTTTGGAGTCTTTTACCAACATTAACTTACACTGTATGGTAAAGAACAGCGTGAACATCCTGCCAAACGTCTTCTTTTCGAGTTTATAATGACATGATGGTGAGAAAATGAAGTACTTTTTGAGTGAACTGTCTTTTTAATCAAGGAAAAGTGCCCTAATGTTAGTTCTATTGTGGGATTTAGTTTCAAATTGAAGTAGCACTGCTTTATCTCAGAGCATTAAGAGCATGTCATTGTTTTCTCGTGACGTGTCTGTATGTAGACGGCGATCATGGCTGGCGCTGGTAGTGTTTCCAACCAGATCTGTTTTTGGAAGTTTTTCCAGTTCTGATATAAAGAGTAATTTAGACGGAGGAATGTTTTTTACCCGAACGTTTTCTACTTGTAGATGGATAAATAGCTACCAGTATTTTTTTGAGCGCAGAATTTTTCAAGACTTTGAAGGACTTTGAAATGTTTCGATGCAATGAGCATGTGTGACCAAACTACCTGTAAACAGATGTTTCTATTTTTTCCTCTTTGTAAAATAATATTTTGTTTGTTGTTGTCTTTTGAATGCTGTCTCTATGCTTGTGTTAAGAATGTAAGACGAGGTGGGTAAATCCTCTGCTCTCTAGAGATGGGAGCTTTTCTGTGGGTATTATACTTTCCTCAGGCTTTTTTTCTGAGAAGATTGATATTTCTGACTTGCTGCATTGATGATATCACAAAACCAAAAATACACTTACAACATTTTTACCTGATCTTTGGTGTTTGTTTGTTTTTTTGAGATTACAAACACCTTCAGAAATCAAGTTTATG
This sequence comes from Anabarilius grahami, assembly GCA_003731715.1. Lineage (NCBI taxonomy): Eukaryota > Metazoa > Chordata > Actinopteri > Cypriniformes > Xenocyprididae > Anabarilius > Anabarilius grahami. The sequence continues at coordinate 2,944,806 of RJVU01069130.1, forward strand.
TGGCTTTTAGTTCATGTGAGTTATCTATATGCTAGTGAACAGTTAGTCAACATGAATTGAATGCATTTTTGTGAATGCGTTGTCTTTAACCTTGTAATATTTTAACTGGATCTTCCAGTGAAACGGCAGACTTCTCTCTGGTGACGTATGCCAAACTTCTCCAGTCATTTAGTCCGCTTAAAATCGCAACTTTCTTACAATTGACTGTAAGCTCATGTTCAGATCTGCTTCCATCCAATCACATTCAGCTCTGTATCACATGAATAAATTTTAAAATAATCAAATAGAAAACAGTTCTTTTAAGTTGTAATATTTCACAATTTTTACTGTATTTATCAAAAAATAAATGCAGCCTGGGTTAGCATAAGAAATGTAAAAAAAAAAAAAAACAGTTCTTTATTCCAAACTGCTCACTGCAGAGCAAATGGGAGGAGCTTGACATTCAGTATGATGTAATGGGTGGAGCTTGAAGATCCAGCCACACCCTAACCCTATCCAAGTGGCGCTCACTGCAGAGCCAAATGATGTCTGGAAATAATGGGTGGAGCTTGATCTAGTCCAGCTCCACCTCTGTGGAACTAATGGATGGAGTTATGCTAGTTATGCTCCACCCATTGGCTCTGCAGTGAGCAGCCTCTCACCCCTATCCCTAAACAGAGCTAGGTCAAGCTCCACCCATTCAGTCCAGAGAGGGGGAGCCAGATGTCATTTGGCTTTGCAGTGAGGAGCACTTGAACTTTTGACCGGTAGTGTAAATATATGGGCCATTCTACTGAATTGGTGCAAACTGCAGTCCCACAACCAAAAAAGCATTTAATTATTAAAATCTTAGATGTTAACTAAGATCCTTCTATTATCTACTGAATCTCACAATAATATTCAAAATATCAGAAAGCTTCATATATATAAAATCATCATTTATTGAGTACTTCCAATTGGGAGGTGTCTGTCCCGAACCCTAACNTTTTTTTTTTTTTTTTTTTTTTTTTTGTGAAGTTAAAAAAATATATATTTTTAAATCATGAAACTTTGTTAAAAAATATGTTCCGCATTTTCATATCACTACCGAAACAGTGTATGTTTTAGTCCATTGTCTGAGACACACTTCTACATTTTTGATCAGGAACTATTCCTCTCATAGCCTCTCTTTCATACTAGATAGATCCATCATTTTGAATTAAATGTGTTCAAAAGTCCCAATATGTGTGTGACTTTAAGAAACGTCACTACCAAACACCTTTTTTCTGCGATTAAGCAAACGTTTTTGGGTGTTATTCCATAAGATGTAGTTTTTGTGTGTGTACAACTTGTTCAGAACTGTTAGCCCTCTGAGCTAGGCTCAAATTGTCACTACATTTACATTTACATTTATGCATTTGGCAGACGCTTTTATCCAAAGCGACTTACATTGCATTATACTATACATTTGTATCTGAGTATGTGCAATCCCTGGGATCGAACCCATGACCTTGGCATTGCTAGTGCCACGCTCTAACCACTGAGCTACAGGAAAGCTCACTACCGAAACGGTCATTTATAATTTATAAATTATCATTTATTTGGGGGAAATAAACACAATTTTAGTACAGTTATGCAAACCATTAGTATTTTAATATGTTTTAGAAGTGTTTTAGTTTGTGAGTTAAAATTGTGTAATGTGATGTGGTGGATAACAACACATTACTGTCACTACTGAAAATGTGCAGTCACGACCGAAACATATGTTTTGTCAACAATGAAGTATATTGAATGATCAACTAAGATGTTATTATAGTGTTTTGTTCAATGTATATTCAAACTAATGAATCCTTCACTTTGAAATGATCAACTTTATGCCTTTTACAAAGAAAGATTGAATTCAAAATGCAACAAATCTCATAAATTACACTTGAAAAATTAAAATTATTGATTTACCTGTGAGAACTTTTTTTTTTTTAAATGACAAAAAAATATATTTACAAGGTAGATGCAAACGAAATCTTAATAGGTAAATATAACCCTTCTTATTAAATTATTTATCACTGTGTTTCGGTAGTGACAAATTTGGGGAGACAAACTTTCTGAAAATACAATATGAGAATTAACTGCACAATTACTAGAAATGTGTACCTTGGATATTATACAATTTGCATACATACAAAATTTGTGGAAAAATACATTTTTTCCGAGACGTTTCCAATTCTGTAGACTGGCCCAAATATATAAAAAGCGAGTGAGTAAGAAAAGCTGCGTTATAGCTCGAGCTGTGAGGTTCCTCTGCATAAAAATGCGGATATGCATATACAGCTGGCTGGACATCTTGATCTGAATAAAATGTGTTTATTGTGTTTGAACTGGTTTAGAGGACCTTGTTGCACATGCTCTCAGGTGAGAGCGCGTCTTTAACAGTGTCGTGTGTTTGCTCAGTGTGACGAAAGTTTGTACAGAAAGCCCTTATATGGAGATGATTTAGGCGTGTTGCACATGGTTGCTCATTTAAAACACCCCAAATTCATTACCATCAAGGTTAACAAATGCATGTGAGTATGCACGTGAAACTAGTCATAATTTCTGATTCTGGCATAACTGAAGAAACCGTTTTAAAAAGCCTTTTGATATGTCTAAAGCCTTCCTATTTCAACAGGAAATGTATCAACACTGGAAGAAAACCGCATTGGTCAGCTTTTACAAAATGTGTCGTGGCTCAATTCATAAAGTACACATTTTAGATTAATATAAGATTCTGCTGTTCTTAATGGTCAGTATTCTCTTTCAGGTCAACTACCATCATGGCGGAGCAACAGTTAACGATGTAAAGAGTATTGTATTGTAAAGCATATTTTTCAGTCCACCTTGATGATGTGGCATATGGCTTTTTGCTGTGAATGTGAAATATTTAATGCTTTTTATGAAGTAAAAGTAAGAATAACTTTGATATTTGTAGTAATATTTCAAGATGAACGTACTGGACTGGAGCAACTTGATTATCATGTTCAAGTGTGAGTCTCAAATATGATCATCATCTTTTGAGATTTGTTCATCTCTCAATCATTGTCTTGCATTGCACTATATGTTTTAAAACTACAGAAAGTTCATCATAAAACTAAGCATTTAAATATGATCTTACTAAGACATTATTGGCAGATATAGAGAGATGACTGATATTTTTATATGCAATAATTGCAAATAGTTGCTATACTGTTATAAAGATCTCAGAGATTTACATTACAAGCATCAGAATTTCATCTTCCTCTTTGGCCATATTAATATCAGCATCTGCAGCAAATTGTATATTTTTTCTCAGTTTAAATAAAATTAAGCTGGTTTTTTTTCTCAAGTATGAGCTCCATATTCTCACTATATAATACTATATGAGCCATAAAAGCCTGATGTGTCAAATATGATACTCAATGAAAAACACATGCAAACCTTTTTTAAAATTTTGTCTAAAGGTTTAATAAACTCTTCCAATTAGAATTTTTTTTTTTTTTTTTTACTATTATTTCTTCACAGGGTTAACATGTTGATATTTATGGATAGTTGCCTGAAAAACAGCACAATTTAATTGCGCAGACAGTTGATGTTCACTCTATCGCCCCCTTGAGTAGTGAAATTGTTACTGCTGCAGTAATACTAAAGGCAGGAACACACCAAGCCGACGGTCGGCCGTCGGGCAGTTTTTGTTCGTCGACCGACTAAGTTTTCTCAGTGTGTTCCACACAGTCGGCTAAAATTGGTCCTCGGCTTTTTTTCGGCCGATTCGACTTGTTGAATCGGCGTCGGTCCGTCGGGCACCTGATCATTCTGATTGGCTGTTCAGATACTGCCACCTGCTGGTACAGAAAGGCATTTCTTCGTACTCAGGCGCAAAACGGACGTGCTACTTGGCCGTTGGGTGTCGAGCGTCGGTTTGGTGTGTCAGGGCAACTTTGGACCCAGACGCTGCCGATGTGAGCAAACCCCGCAGCCTGCTTTCGTCGCCACTAGTTCGTCGGCGTCGGCTTGGTGTGTTCCTGCCTTAAAACAAATGTTCTATACATCAAGACTGTGTGCTTGAAATGCATCCGTGATTATGCGTGATCGCAGTCTCATTTAGATAAAATTATTGTTCAGTGCCTTACTGCAACCTTACCCATGTGTAGTTACTCTAAATTATACTATAAAATCTCTCCACATTTTGACATTAGCTTCCATGATGCAATCAAAGAAATGGAAGAGAAATGAATGGAATTATGGGAAATGATGATATCATCTCCTCACAGTCGTCCTGTAATCGTTTGGGGCCGAAGACCACCCCGTCTCTTTTAGCCAGGCCATGTCAAAGGGAGTGTCCCGGCCGGTGTGAAGCCCTCAGACTTGAGGAAGGCCATTAAGACCCATTAGCAGCTGCCAGAGGTTTCTTATGAAGTGCTGCCAATGTGTCATTTACTCCCTTTGTCAGGCACACTACGCTGAGGGTTTGTTTTCTTACATATGGGACCAAATGTGTGTCAGATCTTTTGTAGGGGATGTGGGGGTAGGTGGTGATTGTTTGCCTCCTGTGTCTGTCTGTTGGCCTCCATTCGACTGAATAGCCTACTTATGAGTCATAACGTACATTTGGACTTTGATCTAAAATAAGGTCATTATGTAGTTCTGGTAATGATGTTGGGTCATTGGTTGAGGCAAATGCTGCAAGGAAGTTGGCCTTTCAGGTTAACAAGCCAATCATAGGCGGCCTCAGGGTATTTCTTGTCGATAATGCTCAAATGTAATCAATGACTGCATGCGAAGATGTCCTGTAGCACTTTAATCATGTGTTGAGGAATAAGCCAATACTATAAATAATACTAAATACAATATAAAGAAATAATAAAAGAAATGTTTGTGTTCAGAAGATCAGTTTTGTTGTTGTAACAAAATATGAAACTAATATACGGAGTCCCGCACATGACATCCAGGAAAAAATAGTAGGCTAAATCATGTGCACGAAATAGTAAACTGTCCGCACAATTTAGCGAATCAAGGGACCGAATTAGTAAATTGTGCGCCCGATTTAGCGAATCGAGGGAACCAAATAGTGAATCGTGCGAACTATTTAGCAAATCGAGGGAATGAAATAGTGAATCGTGCGAACTATTTAGCAAATCGAGGGAACCAAATAGTGAATCGAGGGAACCAAATAGTAAATCACGTGTACAATTTAGTGAATCGAGGGAGCGAAATAGTGAATCGTGCGAACGATTTAGCAAATCGAGGGAACTAAATAGTAAATCACGTGTACGATTTAGCGAATTGAGGGAACCAAATAGTAAATCGTGCGCATGATTTAGCGAATCGAGGAAACAAAATAGTGAATCGCTTGTACAATTTATCGAATCTAGGGAACGAAATAGTGAATCGTGCGTACGATTTAGAGAATCAAGGGAGCGAAATAATGAATCGTGCGAACGATTTAGCAAATCGAGGGAACGAAATAGTTAATCACGTGTACGATTTAGAGAATCAAGGGAGCGAAATAATGAATCGTGCGAACGATTTAGCAAATCGAGGGAACGAAATAGTAAATCACGTGTACGATTTAGCGAATTGAGGGAACGAAATAGTAAATCACGTGTACGATTTAGCGAATTGAGGGAACCAAATAGTAAATCGTGCGCATGATTTAGCGAATCGAGGAAACTAAATAGTGAATCGCTATTACGATTTAGCGAATCGAGGGAACGAAATAGTAAATCACGTGTACGATTTAGCGAATCAAGGGAGCGAAATAGTGAATCGTGCGAATGATTTAGCAAATCGAGGGAATGAAATAGTAAGTCACGTGTATGATTTAGCAAATTGAGGGAACCACACAGTAAATCGCTTGTACGATTTAGCGAATCGAGGTAACGAAATAGTGAATCGTGCGTACGATTTAGCGAATCGAGGTAACAAAATAGTGAATCATGCGTACAATTTAGCGAATCGGGGAAACAAATAGTAAATCGTGCGCAAGATTTAGCGAATCGAGGGAACGAAATAGTAAATCACATGTACGTTTTAGCGAATCGAGGGAACGAAATAGTAAATCGTCCGCATGATTTAGCGAATCGAGGGAACCAAATAGTGAATCGTGCGTACGATTTAGCAAATCGAGGGAACGAAATAGTAAATCACGTGTACGATTTAGCGAATTGAGGGAACCAAGTAGTAAATCGTGCGCATGATTTAGCGAATCGAGGGAACCAAATAGTGAATCGTGCGTACGATTTAGCGAATCGAGGGAACCAAATAGTAAATCATGTGTATGATTTAGCGAATCGGGAAACCAAATAGTAAATCATGCGCAAGATTTAGCGAATTGAGGGAACGAAATAGTAAATCATGTGTATGATTTAGCGAATCGGGAAACCAAATAGTAAATCATGCGCAAGATTTAGCGAATTGAGGGAACCAAATAGTAAATCATGCGCAAGATTTAGCGAATTGAGGGAACCAAATAGTAAATCGCTTGTACGATTTAGCGAATCGAGGGAACCAAATAGTGAATCGTGGTCAAGATTTAGCGAATCGAGGGAACGAAATAGTAAATCACGTGTACAATTTAGCAAATTGAGGAACCAAATATTAAATTGTGTGTGCGATTTAGTGAATCGGGGAACCAAATAGTAAATTTGTGCGCACAATTTAGCAAATCAGGGGAAAGAATTAGTAAATCGTGCGCACGATTTTTTAATCGAGGGAACCAAATAGAAAATCATGTGAACGATTTAGCGAATTGAGGAACTGAAATAGTATATCGCGTGTACGATTTAGCGAATCGAGGGGATGAAATAGTAAATCGTGTGCACAATTTACTTTTTTTCTTGCATGTCATGTGCGGGGCTCTGTACCAATGAAACCAATTTCTTTTATTGAAATAGAGCTGAGATCAAATAAAATATACATTTTAGATGGAAACGCTCAGCGTTAGAAATGTTGCACTGAAATAAATAAATTAACGTTCTATAGAAATCAACAATATATACAAACTAATAAAATGATAAAAGCACATAACATAATTACTTCAAATGAAAACTGAAAATATAAAAATAAAGCTAATTCAAAATATTAATAAATACTATAAAAGTCAATAAATAATATTAAAATAACACTGCAGTAGATCTTTGAACTTGGTCAGACATTAAGGTCATTGGAATGATAAAATAATACAGCCTTTTGGAAATTGAAAACATGGAAATTGTAAGGAATTTAAAAAAAAATAGTCCAGGCAATATATTACATTCATGCATTTGACAGATGATATTTACATTGCATAAAAGCTATACATTTTATCATGCATTCCCTGGGATTTATACCTGTGACCTTGGCATTGATTTATTAAATGAAAATTAATACTATTTTAAAACATTATGTTCTCACAGTCATGGAAACCTTGGGAAAAAATGGGGGAATTTAGTAATTTTCAGACCAGAAGAGTCAAATGAATAAATTAATTAATTAAATGGGACATAATTCAATCCTAACAAGTCCTGAATATACATTTGACTAATTATGTTTCATTCTAAAATATTCTTTGTGAGCGCAATTCCTGATTTAAAGGAGATCACTGGATAAGGGAATCATGGACATGCTTCGAACTATCTGTGAGAATCCCGTAAAATGTGTGTTTAGTATGTTAGTGGCATTGATTTACTCAAGCTTTACTGAACTCTCTGAAAGCGTTTGAGCGTGCATGCAGACGCGTATCATGTATGTGATGCACCAGAATCACCCAGTGTTCAGCCGGCGCTGTGCCTCAGCGTCCCCCCCGACGGCCGTACCTGAGCACTTAAAGTGGCCAGTTAGAGCATCAAAAGGGAAGATTGCATAGCTAATGCCAGGGAAAGGTGTGAGATTTCTCGTCGGCTCATGGCAGGGGGGCTCTTTATAGACCCCTCAGCCGTCTGATCCCAGCCCTGAGCGCCTGTGTATTGGCAGCTGTTAAGCTGTTATTGAGTGACGATACGTCCACACAAGGTGCAGCAAATGGCAGAGGTGGCTAACACCTCCTGACTTCAGCGTCTGCGATACGGGATGGATGCAGATTTAAAGACATGCTAAAAAAATCAGACCAAGTGACTGTTTTGTTCTTTCCTGTTTTTAAATCGGAATCAGAGAAAGAAACATCTCTGGGATGTTATGCTAATAACTAATGCTAATAATCAAACTCCGTTTTCTCTTTCTCAAGAGCCAAAATGCCTCAGAAAAGTGTTCAGAAATGACCCCAGTGTAGTGGTCTTGGCCGTGACATTGTCACTTCCTCCAGTTCGGCCTTTCTGACCACCTGAACTGTCACCCCGTCCTAAAAAGCACCAGCCAAACTGGTTTCAGATCAGCTGCTGGAGTCCAAAAGCACACATCCAGCCCAGCGTGAGTGAGGCGCGTCCCAGCGGGACTCTCTTGATCCCTGTGGGGTCTACAGTGGGAAACCTCCTGTAATGTTTAGATACGACACTTCACGCAAGCATACGTTTCCTCTACAGAGCAGCCATGTGTTTTCAGTTACACATTAATGATGTTTTAACCTGATCAAAGGGGATATGGATCATTTTATGACACATTTCACAGATTCGGAGGGTTGAGGAAAAGTCAGTGAGGTAAAGTTTGACCTTTTGCAACTCAAGTTTGCGGCGTCACTACCATAGCATGGATTTCTCAAAAACTAAAGAGTATTTAGTCTCACATGGTTGTATTTATTGTAAAGCACACTGTTTTTTAAATAATAAAAAAGGTTGAAGAAAATGAGCATATAATACAGAAATGACTCCTAACATAAGAAATAGCCAAGAAACAGTCAACAGTTCTTATCATAATTAAACCCATCTAATGTGTCTGATTTCCAGGCGTATGAGCACCTCGCAGGTGTTAATAAGCTAGCGAGTCCGTGTCTCACATGCCTGGCCTTAAAATGGAGGCTGGTGTCCGATTCAACGACTGACTTGTTTCAAATGACAGCATAGAAGAAGGCATTAGCGCTTCACACACCAGCATACGATAAGCTCATGCCTTCCAACACGATCTCGTGAGGAACGTTTTTGTACGCATGGAAACTAATGATTTTAAGAAAGAAAAAACAAGCATGAAAATCCAACCTAATTGTACAAAACATACAAATTGAATTCATACGAATTAGCCACCATTCACCAAAACAAAAAAATTGTGTTTAATGTCTGTGACTCTACTGCATTAACTTTTCACATCAAAACTATATACAAACACCTTCACATTTCCTCCATTCAAAATGCTACACTTTGTCTATGAGGGCTAACATGGAGAAACAAATCTGCTTAAGTGATTTTAATGCATTTGGCAGACACTTATCTAAAGTGAGAGTGTATTCAAGCTAGACAATTTATTACTGTGTGTTCTCTGCCAATCAAACCCATGACCTTGGCTTTGCCAGCACTATCCTGAGATAAACTTTTGGGGCATTTCAAGTACAACTCAAGTATCGAGCCAAATATTTTAATGTATTTAAAATGTACAGATTAAGTTTTCATAGCTTTTGTGTAAATTTGGTAATACACTCTTAGAGAAAAAAACGGTTCAAAGGGGTTCTATCAAGTCAAGTCACCTTTATTTATATAGCGCTTTTTACAATGCAGATTGTGTCAAAGCAGCTTTACATTGATAACTGGTGTATAATTTTGGCTGCACAGCAGCTTTTAAAGAATAGTGTCAATGCAGGCAGATCCAAGCACTGTTGATTATCAAATGTCAAGTTAAATGTCAAGTGTCCCCAACTAAGCAAGCCAAAGGCGACAGCGGCAAGGAACCCAAACTCCATCAGGTGACATCAGGTGGCAAATAGGTGTTAAAATGGAGAGAACCTTGGGAGAAACCAGGCTTAGTCGGGGGGCCAGTTCTCCTCTGGCAAACAGTGCTTTGTTATGATTCAGATTGCTATCATAAGTCTGATAGGATCGCAACCTCAAGTCGCAACCTATATAGAACTTTAGAGTTCTTTACTCAATTTTAAAGGGTTAGTTCACCCAGAAATGAAAATTCTGTCATTAACCGTTCCACACCCGTAAGACCTTCGTTCATCTTCAGAACACAAATTAAGATATTTTAGTTGAAATCCGATAGCTCCGTGAGGCCTTCATAGGGAGCAATGTACACTTCCTCTCTCAAGATCCATAAAGGTACTAAAAACATATTTAAATCAGTTCATGCGAGTACAGTGGTTCAATATTAATATTATAAAGCGACGAGAATATTTTTGGAGCGCCAAAAAAAACTAAATAACGACTTATTTAGTGATGGCCGATTTAAAAACAATGCTTCGGGAAGCATCGGAGCGTTATGAATCAGCGTGTCGAATCTGCTGTTCGGAGCGCCAAGGTCACGTGATTTCAGCCGTTGGCAGTTTGACACGCGATCCGAATTGTGATTCGACACACTGATTAATTTATGCTCCGAAGCTTCCTGAAGCAGTGTTTTGAAATCGGCCATCACTATATAAGTCGTTATTTTGTTTTTTTGGCGCACCAAAAATATTCTCGTCGCTTTATAATATTAATATTGAACCACTGTACTCACATGAACTGATTTAAATATGTTTTTAGTACCTTTATGGATCTTGAGAGAGGAAGTGTACATTGCTCCCTATGAAGGCCTCACGGAGCCATCGGATTTCAACTAAAATATCTTAATTTGTGTTCTGAAGATTAACAAAGGTCTTACAGGTGTGGAACGGCATGAGGGTAAGTAATAAATGACAGAAATTTCATTTTTGGGTGAACAAACTCATTAAAGAACCCTTTATGCCAAAAAGGTTCTATATAAGGAGAAATGTCTTAAACGATTGCATAATTCTTTCATGTTTAATGGGTTATTTAAACTAAATCCATAAATCCATAAAATGATCCCATGATGGGAACCCCTAAAAGGTTCTATATGTGAAGCACCTAATGGAACTCCTTAAGATTCTAAAAAGAATCTTTTCTTCTAAGGACCCGTTTACACTTGTGCGTTTTCATTTTAAAACGCATACGTTTTGCTACGGTTACACCTGTCGTTTACATTACTCCAGCGGTTTCGACCCTCGAAAACAGAGACTTTCAAAAATGCTACAGAGCCCGTTTTAGTTTGAAAAAAAATGGGGTTGTGTTTCAGTATAAATGGAGACTTTTGAGAACGATGGCGTGCCCATGTTCGCTCCGCGTATCCTTGACGACCGTGTAAACAACAACATGGAGACCGAACTGCAATCTTTGCTGGCTTTGTTGTCATTTTTAGCAGCCATTGTGCAGTTAGTGCAATTTTTTTTAAATACTGCAGCTGCCTACATGCGCAAGAGGCAACTGTTTACACTTATATGCGCATGCCCAGTGTGCATGAACAGTCATGTGAAATGCGTTTTCGGCCATGTAGTGTAGATTGTTTCTGAAACGCTGTGGAAACACCAGTATGAGGATCATTTTCATTTTAAAATGCTGTTTTAAAACAAAAACATGTGTAAAGTGTAACAGTGTAGTGTAAACAGGGCCTAAGAGTGTAGAATCCACTTTTAAATCGCAAAAGAAAAAAAGAAGTGGAGTTGGATTTACTTTGAAACCATTTTCACCCAAATTGCTAGTAAATTGCACAAATAATCACAAAGAAACAGCAAATAACACAAATGTGAAATTTTGACTGAACTGTAAAACATACTCCGATAATCTTTGTTTTATTCACAACTTGCTGTAAAATCATTTTTACAGTGTAGGACACTGCAGATGTTTAACTGAAACCTCTGTCCTGAAACACGGTTGGATTTGGGTTTTGACATTTAAATATAGTTGTTTATGGATCGTTGAACATGTTCACACTTGAACCAAGTCTGTCCATCTTCTATGATTAAAACATATTAATTTCGATCACTGATTATGTTTTGGTGACAGATGAGGTGTTTCCTCACAAGAACAAATGACTTTAGTTAAATACTATAATAGGTATTATAAAGCTATAATAAGTCATTTTCACCCCTGTCCAAGCATAATATCTAATCTAGTGTAAAAATTGCACTAAAATGACATGGTAATTGGCATTGGTGCTAATATAAATGTGCTACTGGTGGATTAGGTTTAGAAAACGATTCGTTGGTCCCTCAGAAATGTGTCTATAACCTCAGAGGAGTGAGGAGAGCCACGCGTCATGTGTGAATCTTACTGACCAGTTTCAGGTGAAGGAAATGAAACCTGGGTGTCACACCTTCATGATGGAAAGATAGCTAAACGTGTGCTTGGCTAATGCCTCTCGATGTTAATCTCCGGAGAGCTGTGAGGGATTTTAGATGTGCTTGGTATAGATGAATTTGAGTATTAAGCCTAATACAAATCCTTTTATACTTCTTTATAGTCTCAGTCAATATATTCACAGCTATTGAGGGCTTTTAGCTCATAAAAAAAGGCAACTCTGATTTAACTGCTGCTTCAAGAGCAAGTGTTTTAATCTGCTTTATTACATCCACTAAACATAACAGTTAAAACACACTTTAGGTTCATTTGCTGTTGATCAATAGGGAGAAATGCACTCAAGGACTGCACATTGTGTTCAGAGTACTGATAAAATGTGTTATAACACATGAATCACTCATTTATAAATGTTTTCATAAACAGGAAGAAACTGAGCATTATTATTGTGCCTTGTTATATATTGCATCTAATATAAAATAACTGGTAGCATGGTTCAGTCAAGGTATGAGATGATAATGCCATGGTAATTTCGTATATCATTGCACTAGATAATTACCATATTCACATACCATTAAATATACATGGTTTTCCAAGGTACTGCAAAGAATATCATGTATTGCCATGGTGTATGGTAAATTTTACCCTGGTAGATGTCCAGGAAACCATTGTAATATCATTACACTTTTTGGATATGGAGAATAAATATGTTAATCAATTCTAGCTGGTCAAAATAAAGAGAACTTTTCCATTTTTCAGGTTAATATTTGCAAGGAAAGACTATGCATTATAAATTATAATTGACTTAAATGTGTAACAAATGACGTCCATCTCTTCCAATGCCTACAATGAACCCAAAGTATGTTGGAAATGAACATTTATTAATATGTTTAATAAATGTACATGCATTATTCATGTTCATTTTCAATAAGTTTAATGAATAATAATTAAACAATAAATATTTATTAAATTGCTTATTAATAAAAATGTTAACCTTTTGATTATTATTGTTGCCTCTAGTGTGTCTGATTTATAATTTCCAACCTATTTTGGGTTCATTTGAAGCCAGTCATATAGAAATTTTTATACAATAGTTGGGTTAAATAAAACTGTCCAGCAATTTGGGTAAACATTTAACCCAACTGCTAGGTTAAAACAACCCAATCGCTGGGTTTGTCCATTTTCAACCCAACTTGGGTTGTTTTTAACCCAGCATTTTTTTTAGAGTGTACATATTCACAGTATGTATCAACAATGCAACAATATGCCGTCAAGTATAGCAATCATTTTTGGGGTCTTTTATGAATGTTCTCAAGAGCTTCAGTCCTTTGAGAGTTCTTGCAAACGTAGGAAATGGTGGTGATTAGGAGTCTGTTTTGCTGGAGTTTATGTTTAGCATAAGAAAGAGTTGTGCTAACAGTGCTCTAAACCAGGGTGGAGAAACAGAACAAACTGTGGATTGTGTTTTCTGAGGGTTAAAACACCAGAACTAGCCAATTTCATCTTTCAATTCCTGTTTCAAAGGAATATGTACAGAATTGCAAATGAATCCTCTTTTGAATCAATCCTAAAGTATCACATTTGTGTCCCGTTTGGATCAGAATCCTCTAAGCATCATATATGGTCCTACTTGGGGAAAAATGAATAACTTTCCAAATGTCTTAGTATTTGGTTTGCACATATTTTACTGTAAAGGCAGCAGCACTTGAGCTACTTCAGTTCAGAAGATCAATGTCACAAAATCTTTAATTTCTAAGTCATTAATTTTCTTATTTGACGTAACTTTAATTTTAAAAACGTTATTTTCATTTTAAACTGGAAAGAAATTTTCCATAAAGTCTCTTATGGGCTCCATGCCTGTATAATCTTTAAGCCATTACTTTCTTATTTCCCCATCACTTCCTGTACTGTATCTATTACTAATATAAAAAATATATATAAATTAAGTCCTCCTTTCTTCAACTTAACCAAAGACACATCTGCTTGTAGATAAAATTCACGTTCCTCCATCTGTGAACAGAGTCAGTCAAGCACTCATTCCAGCATATAGTCACAGATGCATAACAATGACTGACAATGGCTGACATTCATACAAGTGAACTATTCATGTTTACTCTGAAAACAAGACTGAATCTGTAGATCAGTGGTGCTAACAGGCTGTGAACTGCTAAAGTAGCCTCAATTCTTCTCGGAGCTATCTCGCATTTTTCTGTTCCCTATCTATCTGTCCCTCTCTATGTATCTCTGCATGAATAGAAAGCCTGCTGCCTACAGAGAGCATTTCTTCCTAATGAGATTAACCATCAAGGAACGATCATGTCTAGACACCCTGAATACGCAACCTCCTCCCTCCCACCAAACACACATACACACGCTGCCTCTCAGGTAAAGCTCACCTGTAGATTTACCCCAGGGTTTGCTTTCTGCCATAACTCTATAATGACTTTATGTGACGACTATATCGGCACCTTCATTGAGACTATCAGTGACGGGATTCAGTCAAAATGATTCATCTAGAACATTGGTTCACCCAAACAGTTGTTTTTTTGTAGCATTAAACACAAATGTTTTTAGAGAACTTCTCTACAAAAGTTCCTTATTGGCATCCATGACCATAACCTTTAATATCCATAGAAACTTTCCATTGCACAAAAGGTTCTTTAGATTCTTGAAATGTTCTTCACTCTAGTTCTTTTAAGAACTGATCACCGAAAGGAATCCAAAATGGTGGTTCTATGCAGAACACTTTAAATAAAACAAAAGTTGGTTTTGATTTTAAAGCACGATGCCATAGCATAACTTTGACGTTTCACGATTCTCTGAAAAAAAGCTCTAAAGAACCCCTTTACTATGTCTTTTAATAGATGACATCTATACATCAAGAACATTTTAATTGCCAAAGAACCATATAGCCACTCCAAAAATAGTTCCTGATGAGAAAATAGTTTCTTGGTGCTTCAAAGAACCATTGAGAAGCTTTAGTTTTAAAACTGTAGGTCAATATTTGCCTCAAAACTGCTGTTGACAAAAGACCCACATTTCATGAAGGTTAAGTTGGTTCATTGTGGTCTTTTTTTATGGTTTAAGATGCTGCAGATGTGTTCAACCCACTGTCGAAAGTTGTGAAAGCATTGGCCATCAAAAATTCAATGTTTTTGAAAAGCAAAGAAAGTTGAACTCAAGTGACAACATCAATTGCATTTTAAATTATTTACCACGTTGTAAAAATCAGGACCTGGTGTCTGTAGCTTCAGTGAGAATTAGTGGATGTGTGTGTGAATTAGCAAACACGAGTGCTGAGTGTGTCAGATTATGTTTGCGTGAAGGGGTCAGTGTGGTCAATTAGAAGGTGAAGTCTTTGCTCTTCCTCACATTAGCTGGATTAATGAAGGGAATTTTGTGCTTGATTTGCCATCTTGTATTCTTTGGGCTTGTACGTATTTGTTTAAAAGTCCTTTAGCAGTTCATAAAGACATGTTTCCTCTGCTTGTCCCCTTCCTGTTGGGACTCTATCAAGGCTCTGCTAACTCTCTTTGATTCTGCCCATCAACCAATAGGATCATGACATTGACTCATCACTGTGTCACTTCAAAGGCTGGGAATGGGGGTTCAAGCCCCACCCATACCCAGAACCCACTTAAAGGTGTGGGACACCTCCTCTGCATCTGTGGCAGAAGGAACAGACAGTCATAACGCACTGAAGCCCTTCATCCTTGGACTTTACAAACATTGGAATTAACTCGAGCCCTTTGAGTTTTTATGGAGACCTTGTTTTTTAACTGAAAGAACTAGATATTGTTTATTTATCATCTATCAACTTTTCTTCCAGAGGGCATCTTTTGGGAAGCCTACATAATGCAGTCTATCAGAGGTGAGTGTTTGTCTTAACCCCAGTCTTACTCTTGCCGTGCTCCATTTATTTACACACTTATCTTCATTGTTAACTCATCCTTTTGGACTCTTTTGGTTCTGCACGATTGAATGGAGTTCTCTGGGAAACTTCTTCCATGGGATGCCACTGACAGAACATCTCAAATATTCCGTCTTTCCTCAGACCTCAAGCACAATTTCAGCCTCCCTCCTCCGCCTTCCATGGCTGGAGCCGGTGATTCCTATCACCAAGGCAACATCCGAATGACTATAGAGGATCCGGATCTGTGGAGATCCTTCCATGAGATCGGGACTGAGATGATCATCACCAAACCTGGCAGGTACGTCTTAGAACCAAGCTCCTCAACTAAAACTTTAAAGTCTTTGGGTCAGCTAAACTCTAAGAACTGACCTCAATGTAAGTGTGAGACCTTAATTCTAAGCTATGCTTATATTACAGGAGGATGTTTCCACACTGCAAAATCAGCTTGTCTGGATTGGTGCCATATGCAAAGTATATCTTACTGGTGGACATGGTACCTGAAGACGGACTCAGATATAAGGTTAGAACCTCAACCTCATCTAGTCTTTCTCCTATAAACTTCATAGATCACATACTGATGATCTCTCAATGTCTCAATGCCAATTTTGAAGTCTTATCCATTTGAATGGATTAGACCCGGCTTGTCTAGACTGTTAGTGTCCTATTGAAATGAAGAGCGGTTGAGTTGGGAGTCAATCGTGAACGGCTGGAGCGTTGGGGGGACGTTGTCTCACGTGTCTCCCCAGAACGTTCTCACCACTGATTGCGATCCTCAACTTCAAAGAGCCCCAACTCTTCCTGTTTTTACAGACCCACTGGGGGGTTTTACCCCAACACACACTCTCGTTCACACATACTCTCACACCCCAGCACCCCCCGGCACCTTATGTCACTGCCAATGTAGAAGCTGTAGTTCACTGTTCTGTGGTCAATGATTCAATGAAATGCTTTTTTTTTCCGCAGTGGAACAAGGACAAGTGGGAAGTCGCAGGTAAGGCTGAGCCTCAGCCTCCATACAGGACGTACCTACACCCTGATTCACCAGCGCCCGGCAGCCACTGGATGAAACAGCCCGTGTCCTTCCTCAAACTCAAGCTTACCAACAATGCCCTGGACCAGCATGGACATGTGAGTGCCCCACTCTCAATCTTACATTTGTTAAATAGTCATTAGACTTTGATTTAAACCCACATCTCTCCTTTTGATTCAGATTATCCTTCACTCCATGCACCGCTACCACCCGCGTTTCCATATCGTCCAGGCTGATGATCTGTACAGTGTACGCTGGAGTGTTTTCCAAACTTTTACCTTCCCCGAGACGACCTTCACTGCTGTCACTGCATACCAGAACACAAAGGTGAGGGTTTTATACACTTAAACAAAAGCTTAAAAACATTGATTGGCCGCTATTCTAAATACTAGGGAGAACATATCCCTCTCATTGTTTATGATATGTAAAGCATCTATATGTTTTTATGCACATATTTTGAGCTTAAATAAATAATGGCAATTTTTTTGTTTATTAGAGTTAATTAGAACTGAGATGGATGCTTACATTATTTCTCTCACAGATCACAAAGCTGAAAATTGACCACAATCCCTTTGCCAAAGGATTCAGAGATGAGGGCACAAACTCTAAAAGGTAATATCATCTTATGTTATATTTTATTTTCATCAAATATTGCTCTTAAAATAGATTTTTCTATTTCAACTACTTTCTAAAATGTAGAAAACAAGGCATCATACACTCTAAAAAAAATTCTGGGTTAAAAACAACCCAAGTTGAGTTGAAAATTGACAATTTTTATTATTTAACTCAACTATTGTTTAAAAATGACTGTATTGCTTGCTTAAAATTAACCCAAAATATGTTGGAAATTAACGTTTAATAAATTAACATTTTTTAATAAGTTTAATGAATAATTAAACAATAAACATTTAAGTGAAGTGAAGTGAAGTGACATGTGGCCAAGTATGGTGACCCATACTCGGAATTTGTGCTCTGCATTTAACCCATCCAAGTGCACACACACAGCAGTGAACACACACACCGTGAACACACACCCGGAGCAGTGGGCAGCCATTGCTGCGGCGCCCGGGGAGCAGTTGGGGGTACGGTGCCTTGCTCAAGGGTCTCACCTCAGTCGTGGTATTGAGGGTGGGGAGAGCGCTGGACATTCACTCTCTCACCGACAATCCCTGCCGGACCTGAGATTCGAACCCATGACCTTTGGGTTACAAGTCCGACTCTCTATCCATTAGGCCACGACTGCCCCCAACTCTTTAATAAAATTGCTTATTGATAAATGTTCACCTTTTGATTATTATTGTTGCCTCTAGTAATTATGTGTCTGATTTTTGGCTTCTAATCTATTTTGGGTTCATTTTAAGCCAGACATATAGTCATTTTTAAACAATAGTTGAGTTAAATGAAACTGTCCAGCAGGTTGGACACACATTTAACCCAACCGCTGGATTTGTCTATTTTTAACCCAGCATTTAGAGTGTAAAATATTAACTCATGGATT
This sequence comes from Anabarilius grahami, assembly GCA_003731715.1. Lineage (NCBI taxonomy): Eukaryota > Metazoa > Chordata > Actinopteri > Cypriniformes > Xenocyprididae > Anabarilius > Anabarilius grahami. Next base: position 2,963,405 of record RJVU01069130.1, read on the forward strand.
ATAACTAATAAGAGACTTGAATAACTATACAAAAACAAATAAAACATGTAAAGTAAAATACTTTAAAACAAGTAAAAAAATATTTTTTAAATTTCCAATAAGTTCAATAAATTGGTTTAAATTGTTTACCTAATCGAACTTTTCTTTCACAGACGAGCAAATAGAAGTCTGGCTGATCCTGAGAGAGTTGCAAAGAAAATGAACGTGTCAAAAGACTCTGAACATGGAAGCCCAAGAGGTAATTGTCTTCGCATTTGAATTTATGCCTCTCTTTATGCAAAGTATGGATAGATCTAGTACAAATTCTCAAGTAGTTGTAACTTATTCAAGTCTCCTTGATATTCATCTTCCCAGATATCCAACAATCTGCATGTGAAGGTCTGGATGATGAACACGTGGGCCGAAAGGAGTCGGAGGTGAAGGGCGAGCGGTACTCCCCATGGGGAGGTGCGTCCGACCGGGACAACAGCCACGCTCTCCGTGCAGAGTCTCCACTGGGCTCGGACCCTCGAGACATGTACAGCTCTGAACAGCTCGTACCTGGACAGAACACGTACCAGCCGTACAGGTACTGACCTAAAACAAGACCTTTATTCTGCTATGTTCTGCCTTGTCAGTGTCTCAGTGATAAAATCTGGATCTTTTCACAGATTTCATGAATACGGCAAGTCCCCCTCGCCATCCTCCAGTGCTGGCAGCAGCAGTGGATGTGGAAGCACCGGCCGCTCCAGCTTCGAGTCCCGTGTGCCGGATGTTGCCACCGTGCCCGATCACGACACCTCCAGCAAGCCCTCCGCCCCAGAGTTCGGCCTCCCCCCCTGCCCACCACATCCCTCCGCGGGGCACCAGGACTACACAGGGGTGCTGAACATGGCCATAGCCCAGGCCAAGCCAGGTATGCTGGGGCACCATCCTCTCTACGCCCCCTACAGCACAGAACAGTCTCTGGGACAGTGGAGCGGGGCAGCGTCCGCTCAATACCCACCTCCACCACCTCCCCATCATCACCTACCCAGCGAATACAGCACCCAGGCCGTCCATCACGGGTATCACCACGGAAATGTAGGGGACTGGAGCCAATACCCATTGTTCTCTTACTCGTGCTGGTGAGTTGGACAGCTGAACAAGAGACGGGACGAAATGCTTTCTAAAGTCTGCACAATGAGGTCTGGTTCTGACCCATACGATAGCAAACGTACCTGCGAGCACCAGCTAAACTCTAGAACAGTGAGTGAAGTGGCACTAACTGAAATGTTGTTTGTGAGTCAACTTGGATGCAAAAGTGCAAATAGAAAATAAAGAACCTGCTTCAGTTTAATTGAAGAAAAGTCTGTGTGCTTATCTGAGGGTCTTTGTATTCTTTCCGCTGTGAGAAAAGATGGTGTGCTTGTCGATTGTGCCAAAGGATGTACCATTAAATGCATTTGAAAACTGACTTTTGATTCATTTTAACTTGAAACCTCAAATGCCTGCGACCCGAGGACCCAGAACGGACTGGTTTTCCTGGCTTTGTTGTTAAGATGTCTATTTATTGTGTGTTCTTTTGCTGCTATACTTAATATTATTTTTGTTAAACAGAGAAATATGAAGTGTAAAATGCTGTTTGGAAATTACGATGTTGTATGTCTGAAATACAGAATGGTCAGTAAATGTCTTCAAAGATGTTGTGGTCATGGTCTTTTTCTTTTTTAAAGAAAGAAATAAGCAGCTAATAAGCTCATATATGTATATGGATAAATTCATCAGGTCATAAAGAAGTTCCATTCGAGGGGAAGTGAAGTAGACAAACATCTGCTGGAAGAGTTAATGAGAGCACTTTGAAGGTCTGTGTGAGATCCTAATCGTAATTTGCCAAAATTTCTGTAGTTCATTGGCTCGTGATTGTAAAGTAAAGATATATTCAAATAAAAGACAAACCATAAATCTAGGTAGTATCATTAATATAAGAAGCTCTTTCAACTTTATAGAAATATATTTGCACACAGTTGGCAAAAAAAAAAAAAAATGGAACAGTTCAACAAATATCCACCAGGTATTTAAGCTCAATATTTTCTGTAACAAATAACACACAAATATTTGTATTTTCTCTTTTAGAATTGATCACATTTGCTTTTTGGTTGTTCCTTTGTGTCAATTATTTAACTTTCAGTGTAACCTAGCATATTTTTGTTTTTCTTTCACTTTCGCCCCTTTTGTTGGCTCTAATTGGAACCCCACCTATCTCTGTCTGTCTACACACACATTATTTGATGTTGCGTCCTTGGGACAGTTAAGGTAATACCTTACATAACAAAGCATGTCATAGACCCCTCTGTGCCCATGAAAGAGTCTTAAAAGGCGTGAAAATGGGGGGGGGGGATGTCAGAGCTCTTTTCACCACTCCACAATGCAGACGGACGCTGATGGCTGCCGTCACGGATGTCAGGCGCTAATGACCACCGTAAAGGGGGGAGGGAGGTGTATTTGTGCGTTTGAATGTCCTGGGTGGGAGAATTAGCCAAGCTCAATTCATTATAGAGCTCTTTAGCATCTTTGAGACAAGCTTAGCAGCTATTTGGTACTTACACACTACAGATAAGCATTACAATGTCTGAATTTACTAAACTGCTTAAGTCAATTTTAGTAAAAGTACAACAAATCATGACTTACCTCAAACTTTAACTATCTGAAATTGCTAATTTTAACTTTATATACTGCTGACAACACTAATTAGAATATGCTTTTGTATATGTTCTGTGTTCAGAAAAACTTGGGCATTTTGTTTCAGGAACAAGGTCAACACTGATGCATTTTACTTATGTTAATGCTGCCTTCACTTCTGAAGCCATGATTACGAACTAGGAGGGTATGTTGAAGGACATTCATGTGCAATTTTTTTCCTAGGAAACTTCCAAGAGCATATGAAGGCAGCATAAAGCCTAACGTATACGTCACGTGTATGAGGGTCAGCGTACAGTGCACTTGACGCAAATTTCGTCATCAGAAGAGTACATGCGTACTGTACGCGCACCGCCGGTGTCAGGAGAAATCGAGTCCCCCCCAGGAATCGGGTCTCCTTTAGGACCCAGGTGGTAATGCCAGATCAAAAGTTGTTATGGTGATGTCTTGACTAATTATAACCTATTTCATTATTGTATGATGTTTATTACATTAAGCGCACAAACAACATGCTTGAAATATGAAATATAAAATGTATTGTATAATAAAACAAGCTGGAAACAGATATTGGAAGTAAAAAACACTCCTAATATAATATAAGCTAAGCTAACAGGCTAATTGCGTAGATGTTTGTTATGCTAGTGCATAAGCAAACTAAAAAACCTATAGCTTCAGTTATATACTAGTATATGAACCATGTAATTTAAAAGACGTTAATGGTCATTATAACGCATTTTAAACAATATAAATCATAACATGATTTTGCAGGAATTTTAATCAGACGCTAAAAATACTAAAAATTGAACCAATAGGATCACTCGGGGTCCTGAAGGAGACCTGAATTCTGGGGGGGAACTCGATTTCTCACCACACCGGATTTTTGTAAGGTCGCACATGCGCATAAAATTTTTTTTGCAGTAATTAGTTTATCCAAAAGGTGGCAACCGCCATTGATTCACAAGATAGTCAAAGAAAAACTGCATAAACAGAACAGACTGGAACGCATGCAAGCTACAGAGACAATTGAGGCCTATATAGATGAGAGATTGTGTGAAGAGGTTAGAAAGTACCCTCATTTGTACAAGTCTAGCATGAAAGAATACAAAGATGTTTACATGTGTTGTAACTCAGAGAAACTCAAATCTGCGCATGTGTCGAACGCCTGTGTACGCGTATGAGTCAAATAAAGAGTACTGCGCAAGGCTGCGCGTTTCGACTGTGTGCGTACAATAGTGTACGCCGAAAAAACGAAGTATACCCAGGGCTTAACTCTTTCTCCTCTATTAACGGAATTTTCTGGCAATCCATGTTTTAACTGGGTTACACTTTATTTTAAAGTGCCGTAGTTACATTGTAATTACTCAAATAAGTACTAAATGCTATTAATTTAACTACATGTACTTACTATAAAGTTACAGTTAGGGGTTACACTTTATTTTAAGGTGTCTTTGTTACACTGTAATTATACATTTAAGTATTGCGTATTATTAAGTCACTACATGTACTTACTATAGGGTTAGGATTAAAGTTTGGTTTGGTTTAGGGTTAGTTGCATGTAATTATGCATAATTTATAGTTATTACTATAGTAACTGCATGTAACATATGTAACAATGACACTGTAAAATAAAGTGTTACCCAGTTAGGGTTTGGTTTAGGGTTAGTTACTTGTAATTATGCATAATTTACTGTTATTACTATAGTAAGTACATGTAGTAACGTGTAACTACAGCACTGTAAAATAAAGTGTTACCTTTAACTGTTATACGGTAGGTGGCGCTATTATGCATTTTGAAAGAGGACAGAATCTCCGGATCAAAACACAGGAAAAAAAGGAACAGAAACAAGTGATAAAAGCATTTCTTATGCACGTTGTGGTCTTTGATAAAAACGCAATTTTCTCAGCTTTTTGCTCAAAACTTACCCACAACATTCAAGTGTTGATTAAAAAGAATGCATGAAGCTAGAAACTTTTTTTTTTAAACACAGGCCCTGTTCTTTCTTTTGATATATTGCATATTCAGATATTCATACATAAAATATTCTGAGGGCCACGAAAGTTTTGTAAAAATGATCAAAAAATAAATAAATGCTGGCGTGGAAAGAGTTAAGCATGCATACAGATATGAAAAATGGCCACAACAGGGTCTAAATCTAATTATAAAATGTTGCAAGAAGAGAGAGAGAGAGAGAGAGTTCACATTAAACTATTAAGTAAAACTCATGTGATGGACAGGAAAGTTTTCCCTCGAGAAAACATTCACATACAGAATTTTGTTAGTGGTTGTCTAAAAGTCACAAGTCTAATATCAAAGAATGTACTATTTGTGCTGTTGTTCTTTATTAGCTCACATATTTTGTACATACTGTATCTCAGGTATATAAAAACATTTAATCTAGAACATATAAAAACGCTATCTTTACAATTTGAACATTCTAGGAGAAAAATCTTATGTTTGTGTAGGTATCTACTCTGAAGTTGGCATTTCATGTAGGCCATCAGAAATTAAATCTAAACAGCCCATGAACAGATTAGATCAGAATCCATTCGTCAGCTCGTTTTATATTTGTCAGGGGTTTTTCAGAAACTACTGTTGTATTTCACCAATGTTATAAATTTAAAACACGTCATTGTATTTGTCATATGAACCATTTGCTTTATCATCAACGTAATGAATTTAACATGAGGTTTAGTGTACTTCTAGTTTAATATGTCAAAGATGTTTGAGGAAAAGAGCTGGAAAAGGAGCTTTTGCATGATTGTGTCATACAAACATGACTGTTAAGTGCTGGAAATACATGATACTCCCTCTGAGATTGTTGTCAGAGAGAGAGAGCAAATCAACCAAACAAGATGCTGAAAGGGTTTTTATGTCTAAGTGAAGTGAACGAATGAGATGAGTGTGCAAGAAAGACAGAGACCATAAACGTTCAAGGTGTAAAAACCCCATTTAACCATTTAAGTGCGGCTCTAAAAGAGCTCCTCTGGGAAACTTTAAAAGAGAAGCACGTGTTAATGCAGTGGAGGCAGTTAAAAGACCATCATATGCTCCGACATCTGTCTCCAAATCAATTTCACATCACTGACAGAAAATATTCCCTCTTTATTATAACTTCCACTTCTTTAAAGATCGTAACACTTCTTCCTTCTTCAGATTGGTATTAATCCGGCCCTGTGTGAAACCCAAACAACTGCAGTACAATCCATTGCTCTTTATTGTCAATGTGATCATTCATGAACTTTGACATTGCAAGTTGATAATAATGCAGTTAAAACGTGAAATGCATTTCCAAAATATTAGAAGAAATACAGATAGTCTTAGCAATTGCAGCAATCCCAATACCTATTTTCAAAATAAAGTACTATGAAGGTAAGAGTGAATGTATATTTATATCATTTTATGTCATATATAATATATTCTGCAAGTCGTTTATTAAAAATAAGAAAATCAATGATTTTCAGATTTAATATGCTGATGATCCTGATTATGACATTCAACAGGGTCAAACAAATCAAAAATTTAGTGTTGACAGTTTAAAGAGACAAGTCTGATATATTGAAGATAGCAAATAAATAAAAGAAAAAGCCAACAGTAAGAAGCAGTGCTTTATATCGGTGCATAATATTACAAGGAATTCTGAACAGAACAGAATCGCTTTTACATTGCAGAAGACACCAGAGGAACACTTGAATAACAGTTCACGTTAAACTAGCCCATAACCCCAGCCTAACTTTTACAATTGTTATTGATTTCTCTTTGGAGCAACCAAACGGCCAACATACCAGTAATTCAGCATTCATTAGGGCAGAAGTCAGCAACCTTTCTGACATAAAGCATACGTTTTCATTTATTTTGGTAACCACTGTGACATAACTCTTTCTCTGTTTGTATATACACAACCATTCAAAAGTTCAGAAGTCTCTTCTGCTCACCAAGGGTAATACTGCAAAATAATATTTAATTCAAAATAACTGTTTTCTATTTAAAGGTGCCCTAGATTCAAAAATTGTATTTACCTCGGCATAGTTAAATAACAAGAGTTCAGTACATGGAAATGACATACAGTGAGTCTCAAACTCCATTGTTTCCTCCTTCTTATATAAATCGCATTTGTTTAAAAGACCTCCGAAGAACAGGCGAATCTCAACATAACACCGACTGTTCCGTAACAGTCGGGGTGTATGCCCCCAATATTTGCATATGCCAGCCCATGTTCCCAACATTATGAAAGGGATTAGACGTCTGGATCTGTGCACAGCCGAATCATCAGACTAGGTAAGCAAGCAAGGACAATAGCAAAAAATGGCAGATGGAGCAATAATAACTGACATGATTCATGATAACATGATATTTTTAGTGATATTTGTAAATTGTCTTTCTAAATGTTTCGTTAGCATGTTGCTAATGTACTGTTAAATGTGGTTAAAGTTACCATCGTTTCTTACTGTATTCACGGAGACAAGAGCCGTCGCTATTTTCATTTTTAAACACTTGCAGTCTGTATAATGCATAAACACAACTTCATTCTTAATAAATCTCTCCAACAGTGTAGCATTAGCCGTTAGCCACGGAGCACAGCCTCAAACTCATTCAGAATCAATGTAAACATCAAAATAAACACTGTACTTACGCGATTAGACATGCTGCATGACGAACACTTTGTAAAGATCCATTTTGAGGGTTATATTAGCGGTTTGAACTTTTTTTATGTTGTTTAAGGCAAGCGCGAGCTCTTGGGGCGTGGAGCACGAGATTTAAAGGGCCACACACCCTGAATCGGCTCATTTCTAATTATGCCCCAAAATAGGCAGTTAAAAAAATGAATTAAAAAAAATCTATGGGGTATTTTGAGCTGAAACTTCACAGACACATTCAGGGGACACCTTAGACTTATATTAAATCTTTTTTAAAAAGTTCTAGGGCACCTTTAAATACATTTTTTTTTTAATTTTTTAATTTTCAGCATCATTACTCCAGTCTTCAGTGTCACATGATCCTTCAGAAATCATACTTATTTGTAGGGGTGCACCGTTATGAAAGTTTTGGCTGATACCGATAACTGATAATTCTTTATATTTGAAAGCCGATAACCGATATATTGGCCGATAAATCTAAATTAAAATTTGTATATAATTTTTGCAAGTCTGATTACAAAAACAAAAGTCTCACCATTAAAAGCCACGTCCCAAGCACACAATTATAATATGTAGCCTATATGACAGACTAGCGCTGTACTTAACTGTATTTTCATTTTTGAAGTGATTTTCAATCATATTTCAAGCAATTTAAAACCATCATGGCGAACAAGTGTCTCAGCTGAAGGGAATAATCCATTATTTATCGGCTTTAATATATCGGCCACATTTTCTTATTGGACCAATAACGATAACATTAATAATGAACATATATCGTCCGATACGATATTGTGGCCGATATATTGTGCATCCCTACTTATTTGTTCCTCATAATGCTGCTTTTGTGGCTTTTAATTTGATACTTGGCATGAGTCGTGATGGATGTTTTATTTAGTAGGCAGTTTCATTTGAATTAGGGCTGCACGATATATATCGTTTTAGCATCAAAATCACGATGTGCGCATCCGCGATGGTCACATCACATGATGTGCGATGTCAAGTATAGGGATCGTTAATCCATACCAGACACCACGGTTCAAAACGCACGTGATTCGCAGATTAATTGTAAAGTTTGACCATCATTCAATGAAAGTTTATCATTTGAGTGTGTTTTAGGGCTTGTCAGTTGACACATTCAAGTGATTTTAAACCATTTGAGTGCATGAAGATGCAAAAGAGAACTCAATTCTGAACGTGCAGCTGTTTTCTGTGCACACACACACACACACAGATGCACGTGAACACTGAATGCCGTTCTCTTCCGCATCTATTTGTCCTGAATGGACACATACATGCAAAAAAACAAAAAAATTTGTCAAAATGCACAAAAAAGATCAACTATCCTCGTCTTAAAGTGACAGCAGCCTAATATTCCTGCTGCTTTCTGTGTCATAAATGTTAATCAAACAACAAAAGACAAAGAGAAAAATCTATTTTGTAGTTTTGACACTAATTAATTATATTTAATTTATACAGAGAAGACAATGCAGTCTTATTTTACATTTGATTATTCAGTTTCTGTACCTGAATACTGTTAGGCTTACCTGAAATATATATAAAGCACTATTTCATTTGTATCTTTGTTCTGTTATATTTATCTATGTGTGTAATAGTTCATTATTTTCTATGCGTATTCGCTCACCTAAAAAAATCACCCCAATCATCCTAGAATTAATTCTATTTAAGTCATCTGGTGATTTTTTTTCATATTGCAGAAAAACAAAATATCGCAATGTCAATTTTTTTCAAATATCATGCAGCCCTAATTTGACTCACGCACACCATTTATATGAGCTAAGGTTAGATTACTATTTTTACTTGCATTTGGCAGCTTGGCCCCGGATCATTCACATTCACAACACAAACAACTAGTTAAAATTTCCATCATATAATATTCCTCGTTGTCCATTTTCACTCTTGTGCGAATGTTTACTCCGTCACTGGTGGTTTGTGTGCGTAAGGTTGCCGACCCCTGCACTAGAGCATTCATTTCCTTTACTCTTTTGAAAAATTTTATTGCACTTACCAAAACACATCTGTAAAATAAAGGCACCATCATTATAAACAAAATCAAATCACCTGTATTTGTAAAGTGCACATACAGTGTTTGCATCCCCACCAGTTTCCCACAGTTCTGGACATAAAACAGAAAGAAAAGCATGACAAAAACAACCTAAAAGAGTCAGTAAAATTAACCCACAAACAGGAAAGAGAGGGATTTGGAGATAATCTAAACCAGAACTTATCTTGAGTTACTGGACAGGCGACTAACAAAGACTTCCCCATCTCCACACTGATGGGTTACACATACTGTTCAATCTAAAATCGGATTATAACACCCTCAAAACTTGATTTTAACAAAGCAAACAATTCCCTAACTTCTCAACTTCACAGCCTACCTGAGCAGCACTAATGCCATCAGTCCTCGCTTGAGTTGTCCGAGTCATCCCATTCTACCTCTTCCCATGATGCTTTAGCCCTTTGCTCCCAGCTGCGTGCCTGGGCCATGGCTGCTTGTGGCAAAAGCAAGACACATGCTGAAATCCCCGATACACGGTCCTCGAGGGCTGTTCCGCTCTCCCATCGGTCCTCCTGTGCATTATAAATGTGAACGTACTTCATCCGACTGCCCTTATCGTGCGACCTTCCGCCCAGGATGTAGATGCTTCCTTCGAGGACGGCCACACCTGGCTCTCCATGCCCAGCAGGCAACGGGCTCACCACAGACCACACATCTGCTGTTGGGTTGTAGCACGCCACCTATACAGACAGACACACCTGTCAATGACTAGCGAGCCACACAAAGAACGATCCTCATGTGACGTATGTGGGGACTCGACAAGAGATTCTAATACTTTAAAAAGTACAAAAATGTGTTTCTTGTCAATACTTTTTAGTCTAGTGATGAGCTCTTTCGAAACACGCTGTACTATATCTGTATTTAAAAAATTTATTTAGATACTACTTATAGTAAATTTGAACCCATAGTGTACTACAAGTGGTAACTAAATATATTTTTTAAATACAGAGATAGTATATTAAAAGCACATTTTAGTTCATATTTCACGGTGTCTCAAAATAGCACAGTTGAGTACACTTAGATGTTCTCAAGATGAAGTACTAAAGAAGTATTTTTAGTATATTAAGTACAACATTAGTGTGTGAAAATAGAGCACTTTAAGTACATTATTGAAATGTACTTTTTTTTCACCTGGGATGTATGTTCACACAAGTTTTACATCAAACTGTAACTGCAGCCAAGGGCAGGTATTTCAGCAGTTCAGTACCTTGAGGACGTCTCGTCGGTAACCGCAACCATCGTTGCTGCCTCCAATGACATAAGCGCGGCCATTAACTGCTGCCATGCCGTGCCACGCGCGCTCCACCGGGCCCTCGGCACACACGCTCCAGTGATTGCCGCTGGGATCGTAACAGTAGGTCTCCTTTAGATAAGCCATTCCCCGCCGGCCACATGCTATGTAGATCTTCCCATCAATCACTGCTCCAGCGTGGGCGTATACCTGCAGACAGAGGCATGTGACAGTGTAAACGGACAGCCGAAACTTCATAAACTCATGTCACATGAGGTAGTTGTTTAGCAGCTTACACTCCCAGCAAAAAAGTTTGGAATAATTAAGAATTTTTAATGAAGTCTCTTCGGCTCACCAAGGCTGCATTTACTTGATCAAATATACAGTAAAAACAGTAATATTATGAAATATGATTACAATTTAACTGAACTGTTTTCGTTCTATGTTATATATTGATAGGAAAGTGATATTTGAAATATCTAATAAATGCCATGAATCAGCTGGCTGCAAGAATTGATCACGTGACCTGCCTGAACCGAAGCTTTGCTCAATTATATGAGATAATAGTAATATTTATATTAGCATATCTACAGATAACCAATGTATTTCACAATCAGCAACAATGGATGACATTCGATTTAAAAGTCTTCAGTGGTTTATCCAAAACCGCTCACCTCTCGTTTCAGCGGCGCCACATATTCCCAGGTGTTGGTTTGTGGGTTGTAGCGCTCCACACAGTGCAGTTCATTGGTGTAGTCTCGTCCTCCAATGGCGTAGATGTATTTATCAACCACACAGATGCAATGATCCGCATGCTGTTGCCGTAAAGGCTCGATAGTACACCAGCTGTTGTGGCGGGGATCGTATCTTGATGAGAAGACAATGGAATGAATCAAATACTGTTATCCAACAATAATTAGAGATGGATCAAAAATGTAGTATGTAAGTAAGCAAGCAAGTAAAGTTTATTTATACAGCACTTATCACAGACAAGGAGGGGTCACAAAGTGCTTTACAATAAAAACAACAAGATAAATAAAAATAAATATACTTTACAATACCAACAGTACAAACGGGCAAATCGAATAGTTAATTAAAAGCTTGTCCAAAAAGATGCGTCTTTATATGTTTTTTAAAAGACTCCACAGAACCCATAGTTCCCAACTTTAAAGGAAGAGAGTTCCAGAGCCTTGGGGCCACAACACAGAAAGCACGATCACCTTTTGTCTTAAGACGTGTTCTGGGAATGGTTAAAAGGTCTTGGCCTGAAGACCTCAGAGACCGACCAGGGGTGTGTGCATGTAAAGGATCCTGTATATACGAGGGCGCTTGACCATGCAGGGCCCTGTAAGTAATAACTAAAATTTTGAAATGCACTCTAAAATTAATAGGAAGCCAATGAAGAGCTTTAAGCACAGGAGTAATGTGTGACCTCCTGCTGGACCTAGACAAAAGCCTGGCAGCTGCATTCTGTACAACTTGTAATCGATCCATAGAAGATTTGTTTAAACACGTGTACAAAATGTTACAATAATCCAATCGTGAAAAGATAAAAACATGAACGAGCGTCTCCATTTCTTTTTTCGAAACCATAGATCTAATTTTAGCAATGTTCCTGAGATGGAAAAAACAGGAACGAACTACAGACTTTACATGACTGTTAAAGACACATTGATCTGTTAAAAATGACACCCAAATTTCTTATGTCACCACAATCAGAGGATGATAGACCACCAATGACCTGCTTAATCTTAGGGGTAATGTTGTCTGGGGCAATAATCAACACCTCAGTTTTAAATTGCAGAAAATTGTCTGCCATCCAATTGTTAATGGAGACTAAACATTCCTGCAAAAGAGACAGTTTGTCTAGTCTATCAGGACTAAAAGACATATATAATTGAATGTCATCAGCATAAAAATGATGATATTATTTTAAAACTGCGAATTATCTTGACGAGGAAGCATATAAAGGTTAAAAAGCATGGGGCCGAGCACAGAACCTTGTGGCACACCATAGGACAAAGAAACAGATTTTGACATGTGATTATTATGTCAAGTATATAATTAGTTTCATGTTATAATAATTGTCTTTATATATTTTCTGTCCTGGTTTTTAGCAATGTATAATTGAAAAGCACATTTTTTTCATTACTAGGCTATGTTTTTCAATTGTTATTCTTCAAATAGAAGCATTTCATTTGAAGCATCACTACAAATCATGTTTTTTTCAGCTGTCTGTGCTAAATTAATACGGGACAAAGTGAATAATAATTTCCACTGAGATTCTCTCTGTTCAAAACAAAAGACCGACTGAAATGCTGCTCTGTCTCAACCGAACTGACATAACTCATTCAGCAGTTCATGAACGGACCATTGTTTACAACACAAACAACAATATCTGTTCAGTCATAGTTGCATAACTTTTTAAAGTGTGTTGCTCTGACAACATGCTTTTAATAAAGTTACAGAAATAAATAAGTCTATATATACACGGCTCACAAAAAAAAAAGAAAAAAAGTTGCTGTTTGGATTTAAATAGGCAAATACTTAAGAGTCTATGACTGGATCATTCCTGCTGTGATTATTATGTTTCTATCATGTTATATGTTTGGCAACGGTTCTTTTAACCCTTAAAGATGGAGTGTGTAGCTTTTCATATCTTAAACAACCATGTAAGAAGACACATCATGGCCATATTCCAGGATGACAATGTCAACGATTAATCAGGCTCAAACTGTGAAAGAACGGTTGGGAGGGAGCATGAAGAATCATTTTCACACATGAATTTGAAAGTCTTTGGGATGTGCAGGAGGAGACTTTACCTCTTCCATTGTCAATACAAGATCTTGACCAAAATTTGATGCACCTCTTGATGGAAATAAATGTTGTTATGTTATTTCCATAAAGAGGTGCATCAATTTTTTTCATTGTTTTTGTAAATGTTCCTGTATTTCCTTACAGTTTAGTTCCTGTTTCTATAGCTACTAAGTTCTCCTTGTTTGTAACCTTGGTTACTAATTAATCACACCTGCATCTAGTTTACTGTAGTTCTCCACACATTAGTACTTCCTGTTTTGTTAATTCCTTTGCCAGTTCTCGTTATGTATTTAATGTGGTATGTGTTATTTTCCTTGCAAGCATTCACTGTGATTATTATTAAAAGTATCTCTTGGGACCTCCTGCGTCATGCATATTATTAATACCACAATGTACATGACACAGGAGAGCTGTCAGTCAATAAATGGAAAAACAAAGTAACTTGGGTTACTTATTTAAAAAAGTAACTCAGATATTGTGTTGTTAAATTTAAAAGTAATGACATTACTAGTTACTTGAAAAAGTACGCATTACTTGTACTCAGTGTTGGGTGTAATGCATTACTAGGTAATTAATTACTGTAATTTAAGTAAAGTACGGAATTACTCTTAATTTTTCTGTAATTGTATTACAGTTACTTCTGATGTAATTGCATTAAATATTGTATAGACTATAGTGAAGTGAAGTGACATGTGGCCAAGTATGGTGACCCATACTCGGAATTTGTGCTCTGCATTTAACCCATCCAAGTGCACACACACAGCAGTGAACACACACACCGTGAACACACAACCGGAGCAGTGGGCGCCACAGCAATGGGGAGCAGTTGGGGGGTATGGTGCCTTGCTCAAGGGTCTCACCTCAGTCATGGTATTGAGGGTGGGGAGAGCGCTGGACATACACTCCCCTCACCGACAATCCCTGCCGGACCTGAGATTCGAACCCATGACCTTTGGGTTACAAGTCCGACTCTCTATCCATTAGGCCACGACTGCCCCTAGAATAATCCTATATAAAACAATAGTGGATTTAACATCAAAATTTAACATCTGATGTTAAAATGTATGTTTTTAAATGTAACCCTCTCCCTTTAAATACTTTTTTTTTTTTTTTTACCAGTTCAAGAATAATTTATGCAATTCTAGGGTATGTTTACATGACAACGATGTACTAAAAACGAAAAATTTTTTTCTTTGATGACAACGTTATCAAAAAGATCCCTGTTCACACGGATCCACGAAAAGACATGCCAGGTCGGTAGTTGGCGATGTCACTTTGTAAGGAAAGGCGACGCGCCTGCGCATATACGCATTCTTTTACAGAGCACTCGCGCCAAACGCACATGCCATCACCATTTTCACAGATTCACATTTTTTGCAGTTTACACAGAGACGATAATGGTATCGCTTTCAAAAACTTGCACTTTTGAAACCCTATTTCAAAAGTTAGCATTCTCAGGCCCCCAAAACGCCGTTGTCATGTAAATGAATGGCCAAAATGCATAAAAAGGTTTTTGTTTTAAGTTGAACACAGTGTTGTATAAACAGCCCCTTATATTATTTATTTGAAAGAATTAAAAAATCTGTTTTGTGTCTATACTTGTGTTGTTCAGCGGGTTGAGGTTGATATGGGATTTAGAAAGTAATCAGTAATAAGTAATGCAATCATTTTTTAGAAAGAGTAATTACTAGAGTAATCTAATTACATTGTTGAAGATGTAATTAATAGCTAGTAATTAATTACTTTTTTAGAGGAACTTACCCAACACTGCTTGTAATCCATTACCAACACTGTACAACAGTGGTAAAATTACCAGGAAGTGGAAACCAAATCAAACAAACACTACTTAGAAAATGCCTTCCTTCAAAGTTTTTTTGTTTCGAGCCACAGAGGAAACTGCCATCAGTAACTGAGGATGCAAGTAAACATATCATGTCAATCATATCAAGAGCAGGGTTATTTGTGTACTATTACAGTATTTATTGATATTTTGAATGGTCTTTTTTAAATATTTTTAGTTTTAATTTTAATAATTTTGTTATGTGCCATTTTTATTCATTTTTAAATATATTTCGATTTAGCTTTAATGTTTTTATTTTAGTTTTTTTAATTTAAGTGTGTCAACAAATGCATTTGGCACTGCAATATTGTGAGTATTTTTGACTTTCATGTGACAAATTGCTTGTGCATTTGCTTTGATAAAGTGCCTATATAGTTTAATTTAATGAGAGGTCCATTTTTTGTAAAGTTTCTAGAATTTTTCTATACTTTCTATGCTCATCATGTGTAAGAAGAAATAACAGATGATGTGCATGACTATAATTGTCAGTTTCTTTATGCTGAGTTCACTGGATTCATATTTGATTCATTTGACTTCATTTGAGAATTCTGGAACTGATTTCAAATTATGAGTGATCTTCAAATTATACTGATCTCAGATTTGGATATAAAAGCCCAATAATCCAATCCGCATTTATTGGATTATATTGGTCTGAGATTTGGATATAATACAAATCCAATAATCCCAAACACAAGGTCATATGGGAGTAGCTAAAGTTTAAAGTGAATGTCCTGCAATGGCAAACACCTGATCTCCAACCTGAATAATGTGAAGACAATCTGACTATAAAGGCCATGACACACCAAAACGACAACAAAGAACTAGCGGCGATGAAAGCCGACTGTGTTGTCACCTTGCTTTATTCATACCCCAACAAAGATGTCATTGCTGGAAAAGTTGGCTTTACAAAATATTAAAATATGAGGATTGAATATCTTTGTAGACAGCATAGTCCAGACAGTTATAACAACACATAATACAAGCAGTGTTCTTCTAGCAATTGCTCTAGATGCATAGCTGCACCATCTATAAAAATCTTAATGCAGCATCACTTACCGCCAGCATCGAGATTCAGCGCGGAAGCCGCTGGTGTTCTTGTCTCCACCAATCAAGTACACAAAGTTATTAAGCACCGCGATGCCCATGTTGGACATGCGAGGAGCGCGGTCTGCAGCCAGACTACGCCACTCCCCCCAGGAAGGGTGGAACACCTGGAACCGCTCTTCATTGTCCACCAGTGCGCTAGATGAATACATGCCACCAAATCCCAGAATGCACTGGGAGCTGCAGCGAGGCTGAGTGAGTGGGGTTTGCATCACCGGCTGCCACAGCTCCTGACTGTGGTAACGTAGAGCGGCGGCCACGGAGTCCCGCAGCGGGCACTGTTTTAATCGGCTGTGCAAGCGCTGCAACACATGCTTCTCCATCAGACAGAACCGCACCGCTTCCAACATCCGCAATGAATCCTACAGGAAGAGTTGATTTGTTATAGATATCGCCAGAACACAATTCAAGTACTTGAGTAAAAGTACAGATACCCTATTAAAATATTACTCCAGCAAAAGTAAAGGCCCAAGTACTCAATTTCAGTTTAACGTAAGTATTAAAGTACAAAATGTACTTAAAAGTAACAAGTACTGATTGATGAACCATATATTTATTCTAGCCAGCACTAGTCAGACTAGTCAGTAGTCAACACTATTAAGAAAGATTAGTACTGTACATACAATTGTATTGAAAATCTGTGTAAATATGTGGCGACAAATTAGGGCTTCGCGATTAATCGTTTTTTTAATTATGATAATGATTTCTGCTTCTCTCGATTAATTAAAAGTAATCGTTGTGATATTTGGTTCAGATGTGTTTGATTAGGGTTGGAGCTAAACTCTGCAGGATGGTAGCCCTTGAGGAGCAGGGTTGGAGACCCCTGATGCAGGCTATTAAAATTATATTTATTAAGCAAGTAGTTTTAGCTGTGGTATCGAAATTGGAATAGAGGATTGTGAATTTATTCTAGTATCTAAAATACTGGTGTCATAACTGTCTGTTTTTGTTTCATAGCTGGTAAAAAAAAGTTTTAGCTGGAACATTTTCTTAAAAGGTTAGGTTCACCCAAAAATGAAAATTCTGTCATTATTTACTCACCCTCATGTCGTTCCACACCTGTTCGTTCATCCTCAGAACACAAATTAAGATATTTTGATGAAATCCGATGGCTCAGTGAGGCCTCTTTAGACAGCAATGCCACTAAACTTCTCAAGATCCATAAAGGTACTCAAAACATATTTAAAACAGTTCATGTGACTACAGTGGTTCTACCTTAATATTATAAAGCGACGAGAATACTTTTTGTGCACCAAAAAAAATGAAATAACGACTTTTCAAAGGTATCTAGTGATGACCGATTTCAAAACACTGCTTCAGAGCTTTTGTTTCGAATCAGTGATTCGGAGTGCCAAAGTCACATGATTTCAGCAGTTTGGCATTTTGACATACGATCCAAATCACTGATTCGAAACAAAATATTAGAAGCAGTTTTTGGAATCGGTCAGCACTAGATATCATTGAAAAGTCATTATTTTGTTTTTTAGGCGCACAAAAAGTATTCTCGTCGCTTTATAATATTAAGGTAGAACCACTGAACTCACATGAACTAACTTAAATATGTCTTTAGTACCTTTATGGATCTTGAGAAGTTCAATGGCATTGCTGTCAATAGAGCCTCACTGAGCCATCAGATTTCATCAAAAATATCTTAATTTGTGTTCTGAAGATGAACGAAGGTCTTACGGGTGTAGAACGACATGAGGGTGATAAATGACATTATTTTCATTTTTGGGTGAACTAACCCTTTAAGTCACCGGCTATTGGCAGGAGTGGCAAAATGTTAGTTTTAGGCCCTGGTAACAAGCCTCCACTATCTTTCCAAGAGAAATCCCAGTAAATTACAGTAATTAATATAAGGAAATTTCACTTTTTCATGTTTTAGCTTTTAATTGAGGCATCCCTACTGTTACCCTCAAATTTACCAACATTTTTCCACCCTGGGGTCAATTGAACCCCAGCAATTTAAACCTCCTCCAGACTATGATTTTTTTTTCTTCTTCAATACTACATGTATGGTTATGTTAGGGCCCTAAAGCAGATATAATGACCAGGGTTGGGAACCGAGAACCGGTTTTCATCCAGAACTGGTAGTGTTTTTTAACACCTATCTAACTGCTGTAGAAGTGCAGTTCATTATTATTTCATGTTAATGTAGTTAAAGGTGCTCTAAGCGATGTCACGCGTTTTTAGGCCAAAACATTTTTTGTCACATACAGCAAACATTTCCTCACTATCCGCTAGCTGCCTGTCCCCTGAACACACTGTAAAAAAAACGCGGTCTCTGTAGTCGCCACAAGCTCCAAAAACGGCAACAAAAACAAACTGGTGCAGCCTGGACCACGAAACAATAAACAGTGCCTCAGCCAATAACCGACAAGCAGCGTCAATACGCAAGCTACTTACATTTTAAATGCGCGTTCATGACTGTTTCGGGAAGCACGGAGGGGAGGGGCAAGAGGAGGATCTGTTTTGTTTGACAACACTTCGAACGTCAACAGAAAGTTACTCCACCCAGGATCGCTTAGAGCGCCTTTAACTAATCCTAACTAATGAACCTTATTGTAAAGTGTTACCGAATTTGTTGAGATTAGCAGTCTGTTAAATTCATTTTACAAGTATAATAAACACAAAAAGGACTGTTTGAGTTGAGTATTATGCATTTTTCCCCTTGCTACTATTTTTTAATTGGTTGTCTGATAATTTTAATGGAATCGGAATCGAAACCGGAAAATTTCTTACGATTCCCAATCCTAATAATGACCTCAAAACACACAAAAAAACAAAAAACAAATGTGTGTACAATTTTGAAATTTCTTATATGTTTTATACAGCTAATTCCCCCAAAGAACACTGATGCTACAAAATGTGTACAGCACACTGAATACAATTATCATATTAATTTTATGTTTACCCAGTTATTACTATTAAATTAAGAAAAGTCATTAAATATGAAGTTAAAAAAAATGATGTCAAGCATGTATTTAGAGACATTAAACACTGAATGATAATAGGAGGGTTAAGGTTTTACCAGTTATGAAAACTACATAGCTGCCACCTGCCAAAAGAAAAAAAAAAAGAAAAAAAGATGACGACGTCTATTGCAGTCTGTCCATACGGATTTGCATTTGTGGAGTGATCTGGATCTGTGGTTTGTCTCATTTGCAACTAAGTAGTTCTCATAAAATATCTGATGTCAAATTACAAAGCTATCACCAAGTCATATTAAAGGTAAGTACAGTAGTGTTTAATTTACTCTTATCAAAACAATTGTAATCAATATAATTTTTTGTACTAATTTCCCATGTGATGAAGCTATCATGGTTGGTTAAATGAAGTCCATGTGCCACCTTCAGTCCTATTAGGTGAAGTGTTGGCTGTTAGTAAAGAAGAACCGATATGTAAAATGGCCTTTATTACACCAGAGGGGGTGGTGAGTTCTTCAGTTTGAAATAATGAAGAATGATATGTTTTTATGGAAAGTAGTGAAGTAAAAAGTACGATATTATGCTTTGGAATTTAGTGAAGTAAAAAATACTCTGATAAAGTAAATGTACTTTATTACTGTCCACCGCTAGATATCACTAAGCATATCCAAACAGACTCAGACTAACCCATGTGTTTCTCACCTGTAAGCAAACCTCATCCTTCTCCACCTGTTCAGGGGTGTAATGGTAGTGCAGGGCTGCTTCAAACACCTCGTTCTCCGAGCTCACCTCCAGCTCGTTGCTGGAAAGGACACTCAGGATCTTTTCCGCAGGAAGCTTTCGATACACGGGCGTACGCGAGAAAGTCTGGATGTTTTTAAGCAGATATGAGCGGATTTTCTCCCCGAGCTGGTTCAGCCCGTATATGTCGGCAAGCTTTTCCACCTCAAGGATGTTGTCATCATCCAGCCAGGAGAACAAGAAGTCACAGCAGAAGCCGATCACATCTTGGACCTGCAGCAGAGTGGCCGCACACAGCACTTCCTGTACCGTGTCCAGGTCCAGCTCCAGCTCAGAGGTGTAGATGAAGTCCAGCAGTTTCATCATCGCCATGTATGTGACTCCGTGAACGGGGATCTCAGTTTGCTGCATCTCCCGCAAACCGCCGGCAAACATACCCCTAAACACAGAGAGGACAGAAGGACTGTACAGGGGAACAATAATCATGTAGCTCAATCTTTTGAAAATCACGTATGGTCGGAGCCATAGCTGTGTGGGCAAGTGCTCCGACATGTGGTGCGGTTCAACTTCGAGTGACCCGAGTTCGAGTACCGGCTCGAGGTCTTTTCCCGGTCCAAAGCCCCTCGCTCCTCTCCCATGATTTTCCTGTCTGTCCTCCTACTGTCCTATCTAAATAAAGGCGAAAAAGCCCAAAAAATAACCTTTTAAAAAAGGAAAGAAAACCATGTATGATAAATAACTGTCACAAAACATAGGAACAGTCACATAAGACATAGGAATCTGAAAAGATGATGTGTTACACAAGTGAGAGTCAGGTCTAACAATAAAGACGGTCCCACTTTATATTAGGTGTCTTTAACTACTATGTACTTACATCAAAAAATAAGTACAATGTACTTATTGTGTTCATATTGTATTGTAAATCACTTTTGCTGCTATTGAAGTGGGATACTGGTAAGGTTAGGGACAGGTTTGGTGGTACGGGCAGGTTTAAGAGTGGGTTAAGGGGTAAGGGATGGGTCAACAGAGTAATTATAATTCTAAATACAGAAATTAATTACAGATGTAATTACATCAAGGTATTTTTCAAATATAATTACAATGTAAAAACATGTATGCACACAATAAGTGCATTGTATCAAATGATTAATTTGAATGTAAGTACACAGTAGATAAGGCCACCTAATATAAAGTGGGACCATAAAGATGATTAAGTTCAGCTAATCAATTTTCACACAAGAACATGGTAGCTTTGCAATATTCTTTAAATATACTCAATAATCATTGGTAATAAACCATTCATAATATTAACTCAATGAATTTATTCAAAAATGCATTTCATACATACGATGACTTAAATACACCTCTTCTATAACGAGTATGTTTTTTAATTTCTGAATTAAAAATACATCTAAATCTGAATTCTAGAATTATTTCTCCTTTATCATGGACATTTTTGTCATTGACCCACATAAATATGTACAAATGATGTCACATAAAGTGGCTGTTGATCTCTGACATGTTTAGTAACTTAATTGATGTGCATTCTCAGTATGCATTGGGTAGTTTATGTGACAGTGGTGTAATATGAAAAAAATATTTATGACTTTCGCCACAATTGCTGTATAATTATTAGACATGCCGTTTTATAACATCATATTAACTGAAAAACGTAGTATATTTATTCTTCTAGAAAAGTACTAGAAAAGTCACACTGCGGGACATTTTAAGTGGACTGCAAAACAGATAAATGCATATTAAAAATGGTGAAAACCTTAAAATAGTGACCAGCACCTAAAATATTATATATACAGTACAGTCCAAAAGTTTGGAACCACTAAGATTTTTAATGTTTTTAAAAGAAGTTTCGTCTGCTCACCAAGGCTACATTTATTTAATTAAAAATACAGTAAAAACAGTAATATTGTGAAATATTATTACAATTTAAAATAACTGTTTTCTATTTGAATATATTTCACAAAGTAATTTATTCCTGTGATGCACAGCTGAATTTTCAGCATCATTACTCCAGTCTTCAGTGTCACATGATCCTTCAGAAATCATTCTAATATGCTGATCTGCTGCTCAAGAAACATTTAATGTGTACAATTGTACAAAATATTTGTGTACAATATTTTTTTTTCAGGATTATTTGATGAATAGAAAGTTCAAAAGAACAGTGTTTATCTGAAATCTAATCTTTTGTAACATTATAAATGTCTTTACTGCCACTTTTGATTGATTTAATGCATCCTTGCTGAATAAAAGTATTCATTTCTTTCATTTCTTTTCAAAAAAAAAAAAATTCTTACAGACCCCAAACTTTTGAACGGTAGTGTATAATGCTACAGAAGCTTTGTATTTCAGATAAATGCTGTTCTTTTGAACTTTCTATTCATCAAGGAATCCTGAAAAAAAAAAGTACACAACTGTTTTCAACATTGAAAATAATCATAAATGTTTCTTGAGCAGCAGATCAGCATATTAGAATGATTTCTGAAGGATCATGTGACACTGAAGACTGGAGTAATGATGCTGAAAATTCAGCTTTGCATCACAGGAATAAATTACTTTGTCAAATATATTTAAATAGTACACAGTTATTTTAAATTGTAATAATATTTCACAATATTACTGTTTTTTACTGTATTTTTTATTAAATAAATGTAGCCTTGGTCAGCAGACGAAACTTCTTTTAAAAACATTAAAAATCTTAGTGGTTCCAAACTTTTGGACTGTACTGTATATATACATACATACATATAGGGGTTGGACAATGAAAAAAATTTGTATTTGTTGATGCAAGAGGAAGCTGTCTGAAAGGGATGTCCAGGTACTAACCCGCACTGTATCCAAAAAACAACAGCTGTCTAATTCACTGCAGAATTAAATGCGCACCTCGATTCTCCTGTTTCCACCAAAACTGTTTATCAGGAGCTCAGCAGAGTCAATATTCATGATCGGGCTGCTATAGCCAAACCTTTGGTCACTCGTGCCAATGCCAAATGTTGGCTTCATTGGTGTCAACAGTGCAAATCTTGGGCTGTGGACAATGTGAAACATGTATTGTTCTCTGATGAGTTCACCTTTATGGTCTTTCCCACATCCATGGTAGTTACGGTGTGGAGAAGCTCCAAAGAGGCTCAACACTGACTGTTGCTGCTCAGAGTGAAGCATTTCCTTACTGTGCTTAATGGGGTGTCACTGCCGAGGACTACAGAACCATTCTGGAGGACCATGAGCACCTAATGCTTCAAACATTGTACCATGAAGGGGGGTGGGGGGGGGTGTATCCGCATGATAATGCACCAATACACACAGCAAGGCTGGTGACAGAATGGTTTGACGAACATGAAAGTGAATTTGAACACCTCTCATGGCCTGCGCAGTCACCAGATCTGAATTTTTTTAGCCACTTTGGGGTATTTTGGAGGAGCAAGTCCGAAAAAGTTTTCCTCCACCAGCATCACATAGTAACCTGGCCAATGTTCTGGAAGAGGAATGCCTCAAAATCCCTCTGGCCGCTGTGAAGGACTTGCATCTGTCATTCCAAGATGGCCGCAAAAGGAGGACCTACACCATATTAATAAACTATTGTAGTCTAAACCAAGGTGTTTCATTGTCCAACTTATATATACAGTATATTATATATATATATATATTCTCTACTGTTCAAAAGTTTGGGGTAAATATAATTTCTTAAGGGCACAATAAATTGATCATAAGTGAAAGTAAAGGTATTAATAATGTTACAAAAGATTTCATTTCCAATAAATGTGACCCTGGACCACAAAACCAGTCATGAGTCGCATGGGTATATTGGCATATATATTGGTCAAAATGATTGATTTTTCATTTATGCCAAAAATCATTAGGATATTAAGTAAAGATCATGTTCCATGAAGATATTTTGTAAATTTCCGACCATAAATATATCAAAAATGTATTTTTATGAGTGGATATGCACTAGCGAATTAAAGGGCAAATTTCCCAATATTTTTATTTCTTTGCACCCTCAGATTCCAGATTTTCAAATAGTTGTATCTCGGCCAAATATCCTAACAAACGTATGATTTGTTTTCAGATGACGTATAAATCTCAATTTTAAAAAATTGACCCTTATGACTGGTTTTGTGGTCACAAATGCTTCTTCTTTTGACCTTTCTATTCATCACAGAATCCTGGAAAAAAATAATGCACCGTCGTTTCCGCAAAAACATGAAGCAGCACAACTGTTATCAATATCGATCATAATCAGAAATGTTTCTTAAGCAGCAAATCATCATATCAGAATGATTTCTGAAGGATCATGTGACACTGAAGACTGGAGTAATGATGCTGAAAATTCATTTTACTATATATTCAAATAGAAAACAGTTCTTTTAAACTGCAATATTTCAGAATATCACTGTATTTTTGATCAGATCAGATCTTGGTAAGCACAGTATTAACAAGTCCCTAACTTTCAGGGAGTGTCATACACACCTGAAATAGTCACACGAGGCCGCCAGGAGAATACGGTGAGCCTGGATGGGTTTTCCTTCCACCAAGAGCACCACATCAAACAGAATCCCCCCCTGTCGCAGCATCAGGAGCCCGTCTAACAGACCCTGTGAATGGGCATTACTGCGGTATTTCTGCTTCGCACAGGGCTGAGCGGCCCCTCGAGCTCCAGCCGTACCGGAGACCAAATCATCAGCCATCTTGACACAAAAATGCAAACAGAAAGTGAACCTGCTCACATTTTTGTGTGCAGTTCCACACTGCTGCTAAATGAAAGAACAGGGAGAGAAATGAGTAAATACACATACAACTTGACCCTCACCACAATTGACCACAATAGAAAGTAAATATGACAAGTGTATCACACCACAATGGAAATAGGAAGAAGACATACTCTCATTTAGTAGAGGAAACAAAGACCTGCCTGTCTCAGCGTATAATAACCACAGAGAAACAAGAAACAGGTCAAAAACAATGTTTTAATAATTATAAATGAGAATACATCAGAAATAATTCAAAACACTTGAGGGGAATATTGGCTTTGTACTTAAAATAGAATGTCAAGATTCAAATTGACACCATTTTACTTTCACTTTTACATTTTTTTATTTCTCTCCCCCCACAACCCCCCTCCCAAATGTTATCAACATGTAGCTGTAAACAGTGGCCTGTGTTTATTCCTCCAGGAAAATGATATTCGCAGCAAGTGCCACTAAACGCAACATTACGATAACAGAAATGGTGTGATTTATTCGGCTGGCAGCATGTGTGCTCGTTATATAAACCCACAGTTCAGCAGATGTTGTGATGTTGTGTGATTTCTGCAACACTTCAGCTGTCGTTGAACTTACCGGAAATGATCGGACGGTTTGAAGAAACCCGTTGTTGTCGAATAACAGCAGTCACTCAGTGATTATGGTGATGATGATGATTGTGATTATGATGAGGATGCTTGAGTTTGTTTGTTTTCTGCTCGTCCAGCAGAGTTTCCCTGTGATGTCACAGTAGCTCTTCCGGTACAGAGCAAAACAAATGACATCAGCAGCTGCTGTCAAATGAAAAGCACTTGAGGGCAACTTCACTTCGGTTTAGTTTAACTTGACATGAGTATTGAAAAATCACGGGAAATGGGGAAAACTAAAAACGCTAACACTTTAACGCTCCGTCATTAATTGGTATGCAAGAAGTACAAAATGGCTACTACGTTAACAATTCAGCTACTACTAAGTAAACAAGATTAATTTAGATTAGTTCATTAGGTTATTAATAATCTCAGAATGAGATTAGCCTTATTAAAAACTATTAACTATGACAAATGATAAAGTATTACCAATTAATTACTATCACAACACTAGCATATTGTATGGAAGCCCGTTTCCGCCACTAAAAAAAAAAAAAAAA